>VWZE01002925.1:353325-368167 GCA_013396675.1 Eubucco bourcierii
AAGATTAATTCAGTTAATTGGCAAAGCCTCAGCAAACTTAATTGTAACCTATGCAATGCAAGCAGCAAAAATCTATGGATGGCTTTGAAGCATGCTCTAATCATGGTTAAATGAGCTTGACACAGGTAATTATGCCAATTTACATGCAGTATGGTTAAGATATCTGTGATTGCTTGTTTAATAATGAAGATTGCATGGCTAACTTTAAATACCATGTTTAACAAACTAATGGTTTCTTGTAAAACTCTTTAATGCTTGTTTCAAACAATGTTAGTTGTATTGAGTGCCATTCTAACACTGTTTCTCAAACGTCATCTGTCTCCATCTCAGCAGGTGAGGTTCTGTATCACAACATTGAATTTTTTTTTTTTTTGCTATTTCAGTTACCTATTTCATTGTACTCTTCTTTGATATGTAAGAGTAGTTTTTTCTTAAATTTTTTTTTACATTTTACAATTTACATTTTACAAAGTCTTTGAGTTTACCTTGGAAGTAAATTCTGTACTATAGGCATCTAAAGATCAACTGTTACGATGTCAGTGCTCTACAAACTTCCTGCTAAAGTGCTCCTGTGCATAGCAGAGAGCTTAAGTGTAGAGAGTTTTATGTTGGACAATGTGCAACATGGTTGTGCTGAGAAACTGCCATTTCCTGGCTTAAATCACCCATTGTTATTTCTTTAATGGGGTTTCATGGTCTGGAAATGGTTGTTAAGAACTTTTAATCTGAGTTTATAATACAATTTGGATTTTATAAACTCGTACTCTATCTGGGAGAGCTGAGAAATATTTAGTTTTGTCAGGACAAAAGTATTTTTTGGTAACCAGAACTTAATTTTGTAGTGTCAAGTAAGGGTTGTAATCTGGATGCACAAGGTTTTTGTGTTTTGTGGTGGTTTGGGGTTGTTTCTCTAGTGGTTTGTGCTTTTCTTCCCAACTTCTGAAATTTCTCAGACCATACCGAAGGCCCTTTCACAGACTGAAGAACTGTCACCTGCAAAATAGTGCAAAATTGTCCACATTATAAATTTATTTATTTAAGAGAAATTATAGGTGTTTAGTAAAAGACTAACAGTAAAACAAACAAACAAAACAAAACAAACTCAGATGTTGCAGTGGCTTATGCTTTTGAATGTAGCTATTTTGTTCATTTACAACTTGTCTGATGTTGGTGCCAGGAAAGGTCATGGAGCAGATCGTCTTGAGTGCCATTATACAGCATATGCAGGGCAACCAGGTGATCAGGGCCATCATAGGTTCATGAAGGGCAGGTTCTGCTTGATGAACCTGATCTTGGTATGATCTGCTTGGATGAACCTGATCTTGATCTTGATGGACCACTTGCTGGATAAGGAATTGGCTGGATGGTCGAACCCAGAGAGTGGTGATCAATGGCACAATGTCCATCTGGAGACCAGTGACAAGTGGTGTCCCTCAGGGGTCAGTGCTGGGACCAGTGCTGTTTAACATCTTTGTCAGTGACATGGACAGAGGAATGGAGTGCACCCTCAGCAAGTTTGCAGATGACACCAAGCTGTGTGGCACAGTCGACTTGCTAGAGGGCAGGGATGCCATCCAGAGGGACCTGGACAGGCTGGAGAGGTGGGCCCAGGCCAACCTGATGAAATTCAATAAGGCCAAGTGTAAGGTCCTGCACCTGGGTAGGCACAATCCCAAGCACAAATACAGGCTGGGTGGTGAATGGCTGGAGAGCAGCCCTGAGGAAAAGGACCTTGGAGTCTGGGTTGATGAAAAGCTCAACATGAGCCTGCAGTGTGCGTGCACAGCCCAGAGAGCCAACCGAGTCCTAGGCTGCATCAAGAGAAGCGTGGCCAGCAGGGCAAGGGAGGGGATTCTGCCCCTTTACTCTGCTCTCGTCAGACCCCACCTGGAGTACTGTGTGCAGTTCTGGAACCCTCAGCACAGGAAGGACATGGAAGTGTTGGAGCGGGTCCAGAGGAGGGCCACAAAGATGATCAGAGGGCTGGAGCAGCTCTCCTATGAGGACAGGCTGAGGGAGTTGGGGCTCTTCAGCCTGGAGAAGAGAAGGCTTCGAGGGGACCTGATAGTAGCCTTCCAGTATCTGAAGGGGGCCTACAGGAAGGCTGGGGAAGGATTATTTACAAGGTCCTGCAATGACAGGACAAGGGGCAATGGGCTTAAACTGGCAGAGGGGAGATTTAGACTGGATGTTAGGAGGAAGTTCTTTACAGTGAGGGTGGTGAGGCACTGGAACAGGTTGCCCAGGGAGGTTGTGGATGCTCCCTCCCTGGATGTGTTCAAGGCCAGATTGGATGAGGCCTTGAGTAACCTGTACTAGTGGGAGGTGTCCCTGCCTATGGCAGGGGGTTGGAACTAGATGATCCTTGAGGTCCCTTCCAACCTTACCATTCTATGATTCTATGATTCTATCTTGTACGACAAGGTGACCTGTTTAGTGGATGTGGGAAAGTCTGTGGATCATAGAATCATAGAATGGTAAGGTTGGAAGGGACCTCAAGGATCATCTAGTTCCAACCCCCTGCCATAGGCAGGGACACCTCCCACTAGTACAGGTTACTCAAGGCCTCATCCAATCTGGCCTTGAACGCTTCCAGGGTGGATGTTTACCTGGACTTTAGTGAAGCCTTTGACAGTGTCTCCCAAGTCGTCCTTCTGGAGAAAATACCTGCCCATGGCTTGGATGGATGAAAGCTTCGCTGCATTAAAAACTGGCTGGATGGTAGGGCTTAAAGAGTGGTAATGAATGCAGTTAAATCCAGTTGGTGACTGGGCAATAGTGGTATTCTGTAGGGCTCACAGAATCGCAGACCATTAGAGGTTGGAAGGGACCTCTTGAGATCATGTCCAATGCCCCTTCCAAAACAGAATCACCTGGGGTAGTCTGCACAGGAATGCATCTGGGTGGGTTTGAAAGTCTTCAGAGAAGGAGACTCCACAACCTCTTTGGGCAGCCTGCACCAGTGCTCTTGTCACCCTCACTGTAAAGAAGTTTCTCCTCATGTTGAGGTGAAAACTTTCTATGTTGACCTTTGTACCTGTTGCTCCATGTCTTATTGCTGTGGACCACTGAAAAGAGATTGACCCCATCCATTTGACACCCACCCCTCAGATATTTATACACATTGATGAGATGTCCTCTCAGTCTTCTCCAGACTAAACAGCCCCGGGGCTCTCAGTCTCTCACCACAGGGGAGATGCTCAAGTCCCCAAATAAATCTTGTGGCTCTCTGTTGGACTCTTTCCAGCAGGTCCCTGTCTCTCTCGAACATGGGAGCCCGAAATTTGAGACAGTATTCCAGGTGTCTTACTAGAGCAGAGTAGAGGGGGAGAAGAACCTCTGTAGACATGCTGGCCACAGTTTTCCTGATGCACCCCAGGATGGCATTTTCTCTCTTGGCCACAAGGGCACGTTACTGGCCCATGCAGAACTTGCTATCCACCAGTACTCCAAGGTCTTTCTCCATGGAGCTGCTTTCCATCAAGACAGCCCCTAACCTGTACTACTGCCTGTTATTATTCCTCCCCAGATGGAGGACCCTGCACTTGTCCTTATTGAATTTCATGTAGTTAGCCTTTGTCCAGCACTCCAGCCTGTCTAAGTCTTTTTGGATGGCTGCACAGTCTGATGGGGTGTCAGCCAACCCCCCTCCCCTCCCCCCCAGTTTTGTATCATCAGCAAACTTTCTCCGCCCCCTCTACACTGCCCTAGTAAGACTGCACCTGGAATACTGGATCCAGTTTTGGGCTCCCCAGTTCAAGAGAGACAGGAATCTGCTGGGGAGAGTGTTAACAGAGAGCTATGAGGATAATTGCAAGACTTGAAAATCTCTCCTGTGAGGAAAGACTGAGAGAATTTGAGGTGTGTAGTCTGGAGAAGAGAAGGCTGAGAGGGGGTCTTATCAATACCTGTGATGGGTGTCAAGATGAAGGTGATGGGCTATTTTGGGTGGTGCCCAGCAATAGAATAAGGAACAGCAAGTTCAAGCCAGAACACAGGAGGTTTCACCTCAATGTATGGAGGCACTTCTTTATGGTGAGGGTAATGGAGCACTGGAACAGGCTGCCCAGAGAGGCTGTGGAATCTCCTCTTTGAGACTTTCAAAACCTGCCTGAATGTTTTTCTGTGCAGCCTGCCCTAGGTAATCCTGCTTTGGCAGGGAGGTTAGACTCAGTGGTCTCTGGAGGTCACTTCCAACCTGAAACATTCTGTGGGTTTGTGCTGGTTTGAGGCTAATTAGAATATTTTAATAGAGAAAATTACACTATAGGCTGTGAAAGGAAAACATCATGATGTCTCTTTCACTCATACGCTTGCTAAGAAATTGTTTGGGAACAATAACTAAAACATTAGATAAGTCNTTGGTATATTTCTGTAAATATTCTGTATATAGTGTATATATCTGCTTGTACATTGTGCTGAGCTGTAAATAGAGCTTCATTCCTTAACTTCCAGCTGGCCGAGTTCTATTCTGGGTCATTTTACAAAGTGTGGGGGGGCGGGGAACTCTCAAACCTTCACAGGGTGATAGAATTGAGTGCACCCTCAGTAAGCTTGCAGTTGACACCAAATTGGGTGGGAGTGTTGCTTTGCTCAAAGGTAAGAAGGCTCTAGGGAGGGATCTGGACAGGCTGAATTGATGGGCTGAGGTCAGTTGTATGAGGTTTAACAAGGCCAAGTGCTGGGTCTTGCACTTGGTTCACAACAACCCTATGAAATGCTACAAGCTTGGGGCAGTAGACTGGAAAGCTGCCTCGTGGAAAAGGACCTAGGGTTGCTGGTTGACAGCCATCTGAACATGAGCCAAGAGTAAGCTCAGGTGGCCAAGAAGGCTAACAGCATTATGGCCTATATAAAAAATAGTGTGGCCAGCATGAGTAGGGAAGTTATTATGCCCCAGTACTTGACGCTTGTGAGGCCACACCTGAAACACTGTGTTCAGTTTTGGGCCCCAGTGGAATTTCTCATATTGTAGGAAGTTAATCTTATAGAGCAATTTGACTGTCAAAGAATAGATTTGCTTAATCTTCTGGAGATTGAAGGAGGAAAAAGATGCTAAAAAATCTTTGACTCGGAATCCATGGAAGTAACTTCTTTTGACCTTATGTGAAGTGTTCTTTTTCTGATAAGGGAACACAGTGGTTTGGTTTTGCTTCAAAAGATACTGAAATAAGTTGCAACCCATATTCTCTTATGTCTTCTCCATCATCTAAGAATCATCATTCAAAATAATTCAGACGTAGAATTTGTTCAACTTTGTGTTCTCCTTCCATCATCTGTTGTTAATGTTCTGCTAATTCTTTTGTGCTATAAGCAGACTTTCATGACTGAGCTGCTGTCTTCTGTGACTAAAGTGACTGCCAAAATGTCTGATAGATTGAGCTCTGCTGTAGTACTTGAGCAGATTTTCCAGATGTGAAATTGCTTACTGAGTATGTAAATAACAGGCAGTCAAAAACATGTGAATTTGAAAATTGAAAATGGCAGCACTTTTTGTCCTACATCTCCACAAGGAAGTGAGAAGGACACCTAGAGAAAGAGCACAGTGATAAGCAATACTCTTATCTTTATGCTGTCAGCTGAGAAATGAAGATTTTATACCTGTATATTTCATATCGGAAGTCTCTTAAAAAATTGTACTTGGTGTCTTAGTCCACATGTTTGTATGTGTTTAAGGAGGAGTAGGGAAGGAAGGAAGGAAAACTATTTTGTACTTCTAATAATGGAGTTTAGGCAAACTCATAAAATTCTGTAATCCTGTCTCTTCATAATAAGGTATCAGAAGTAGTGACACTTCATTTGTGACAAATGACACATTTCACAGCCAGGACTTTTCTTTCATATTGTGTTGCCTACTCCTACAGTAGAAAGTGCGGTGACATCTTGTAGTGATGTACATACTTCAGAAACTTAGATTGGGTTCATGTTTTGCTGTTTGTTGTGAAGAAAGCAAAGTTCCAAGCCAGTTATTACTTTATAGTGTTTTGATCTGGATCTTTCAGGTTAATTTTCTTCTCTAGGAGCATCTGAGAGCTTTGCACAGGAATCTGGTGTGGTAATAGAGAATAGTATTTTACCATTTGTCTTAAGAAGTCATGTGCTTTGTATAGCTGGAGCGAGAATATGAACAGATATAGTACTGGATCTTGTTTCAAGGGCATCAAATCTGTTTGCCTCAACTATGATGTGGCAGGATTTTTCATGACTTCATTGATATACTCTATGTGTTTCAGACGTCACTGTTCTTTATGCTAAACCAAAGTACAAGAATCACAGAGCTAGTGCCAGAAATGTAAAATTCATAATATGGCAGCTGTTGAGCTGATATGTTAGTTTACATCCAGGCTAATGTACTTCATGTCTAATCTGGTAAGCTCCATCTCCAAGAATGAAAAAGAAGGGGAAAGCTGAGGAAGCAAAGGCTGTGGTGGATGAAGAAACTTTAATTCCTTGCATCTTTTTCTATATATTGTCATGTGCATCTTCCATGGCAAAGCCACTTGTGAATTCTAAGATTTTTTTTTTCCTCCCATTACTTCACATAATGTTTCAGCTGTAAACTCCTCTTGCTGTTTGTTACAACAGGTCAACTTTCATAACTTTCATATCCTGTATAGCCATAATTAATTCTTCCCATCTGTTATCTGATAATTTGGTACACCTGCTATTTTTTCTAAATGCTGGAGTCCAGTAACTGCAGTAAATACAATCTAAGATGTTTATAAACAAGTATATCGCTGGATAAGGAATTGTTGCATGCAGAGTGGTGATCTAGGGCACAATGTCCACTTGGAGACCAGTGACAAGTGATGTCCCTCAGGGGTGAGTTCTGGGACCAGTGCTGTTTAACATCTTTGTCAGTGACATGGACAGAGGAATCGAGTGCAGCCGCAACAAGTTTGTAGATGGCACCAAGCTGTGTGGCACAGTCGACTTGCTAGAGGGCAGGGATGCCATCCAGAGGGACCTGGACAGGCTGGAGAGGTGGGCCCAGGCCAACCTCATGAAATTCAGCAAGGCCAAGTGTAAGGTCCTGCGCCTGGGTAGGCACAATCCCAAGCACAAATACAGGCTGGGTGGTGAATGGCTGGAGAGCAGCCCTGAGGAAAANCCTGGAGTACTGTGTGCAGTTCTGGAACCCTCAGCACAGGAAGGACATGGAAGTGTTGGAGAAGGTCCAGGGGAGGGCCACAAAGATGATCAGAGGACTGGAGCAGCTCTGCTATGAGGACAGGCTATAAGAGATGGGGCTTTTCAGCCTGGAGAAGAGAAGGCTTCGAGGGGACCTTACAGAAGCCTTCCAGTATCTGAAGGGGGCCTACAGGAAGGCTAGGGAGGGACTATTTGCAAGGTCTTGCAATGACAGGACAAGGGGCAATGGGTTTAAACTGGCAGAAGGGAGATTTAGACTGGATGTTAGGAGGAAGTTCTTTCCAGTGAGGGTGGTGAGGCACTGGAACAGGTTGCCCAGGGAGGTTGTGGATGCTCCCTCCCTGGAAGCGTTCAAGGCCAGGTTGGACGAGGCCTTGAGTAACCTGTACTAGTGGGAGGTGTCCCTGCCTCTGGCAGGGGTTTGGAACTAGATGATCCTTGAGGTCCCTTCCAACCTTACTATTCTATGATTATTTGCGTTTCACTGCACCATTGTTTTCCTCTGCTCTTCTGTTTTTTGCAGACAGTCTTTTCAGCACACAACCTTTTCCTTTCTTCTCAATCTCACTGTGTGAATGTCCGTTCCTATTAACCTTCATGCAGATAAAGACCCTTAACTTTTGATGTGTCCTACCTATGTTGCTTGCTTTCAAGTAGCTTCAGTTGTTGTTATGACTTAAAATATTCCTAAGAAATTAAATCCTTAGGGCTTTTGAGTATTCCTCTGATGTTAGCACCTTTTAAAATAAGTGATAACATTTTCTTGTATTATTAGTAATATAAAAAAGTGCAACTTTGACCTTTTTGGTACTGCATGTGCTATTTTTTCTATTTGAGGTCATGTGAGAGTTTAATTTTTCTCTCATATTTCATGTCTGCTTAATGATTATTGAGAAAACTTTTCCCTATGTTCCCTATGTTGCTGTAGGCACTGTTACTGTGTATGTACAGGAACTCGCCATGCACCTCAGTACATTATTAGAACCTCTCAGTAGGGTTTGGCTGCCATATGTGTGAAGCTGTAGCTTCACAGTGTTGTGAAACTGCTGTTTTTGTAGTGTACTACTAGTGTAAGTTTTATGCTCCATTGCAGTATAAGAGGGCCATATAGAGGTTCTTCAGGCTGGTAAGTGTAAAACGCTGGTGAAAGCAGTCTCATCGTAGCTCATGTTTGTATGTTGACCGTGGTTTACTTTTCACTGTGTTCTAGTACTAACCTTGAGATTTTGTTTCATTTGCTTTGCTAGTTTTGTCTAGTGGAGAACGGAAACTGGCAGAGCAAACTACATGGATTTGTAGATGTTTCAGTGTCTGGTGGTAGGGGGCATAAAGATGAAAAAGCTCAAGTACATGCAAATACCTCTTTGCTTTAAATTCAGGTTTATCCTCCTGTCTTTTGTGATGGGGAATCTAATCTTATGAGTGAGAAGTGTTTGAGTTACATCTTTAATAGCTTCTTTGCTGTCTTAGTTAATTTTTGTTTATTGTTTCTTTCCTCTTTCTCTCTTACCTTAAACACCACACCTCACCCCCAGCAACCAGACAGACCAAAACGCCTGCCTTTTGTTAAGAAAATACTGTCTTGGTGTTATTTCTAGAATTACTTTTGGATGGGAAACTTTGGCTTACTTTTGGATGGGAAACACTTTTTGCCTTCAGTGCTTTTTCCCTTTCTGAGTTAATCTTTCCTTTTAGTTACTTTCACTTCTCCTTTCAATATCCCATGATCTTTTTACAGTTTAGAAGAGTATAGTTTTTAGTAAATAGTTCTGTGGTATTGTACTCAGTATTGAAGCCTTCTTACTCCAGCTTGAGGAGACATTGCGATAACAGGCTCTCATCAATCTGGGGGATTTTAACCACCCTGACATCTTTTGGAAAAGTAGCACAGCTAGCTGCACACGGTCCAGGAGGCTTCTAGAGTGCCTGGATGACAACTTCTTAAGACAAGAAATTAACAGCCCCAGATGAGAGGATGTGTTACTGGACCTGTGGGTCACAAATGCAACTCAAGTCATCAGGCATGTCAAAGTTGAAGGCATCCTGGGCTGCAGCAGTCCTGTGTTAGTGCAGTTCATTGTCTTAAGAAGTATGAAGCCCATGAGAAGCATAATTAGGACTCTAAATTTTAGGAAAGCAAACTTCTAGTGCTTCAAGAAGCTAGTAATTAGGAACCTGTGGGGAATGGCCCTCAGAGACAAGCGACTGAAACAGAGCCAGCAGATCTTTACGGATGTTTTCTATAGAGCACAAAAGATTTCAGTCTCCACATGTAAGAAATCAGGCAAAGGCAGCAAGAGACTACTATATCTGAGTCACGACCTGCTGATCAAACTAAAAGGCAAGTTGGGACTGCACAGGAAATAGAAGAAGGGACAGGCATCCTGGGAAGAGTATAGGGATGTTGTCCAGTTGTGTAGGGGCAAGGTCTGGAAGGCCAAGGCGCATCTGGAACTGAACTTGACAAAGGATGTAAAGAAAAAGAAGAAAGCCTTCTACAGGTACATTAACCAGAAAAGGAAGGTTAAAAAAAGCGTGGAGGCCTTTGCAGTGAAGACTGGGGTAAAGCAGCCATTGAGAACCTCAGCCTTCTCCATAGCAGTTATGATCATTTCACCTGTTTCCTTTCTGAGAGGGTCCACACCTTCCCTCATCTTCTTTTTACTATTAACATAACTGATGAAATGTTTCCCAGAGTCCTGAGTGAGTTAGCTGATGTAGTTGCCAAGCCACTCTCCATTATATTTGAAAAGTCCTGTGAGTCAGGTGAAGTTCCTGAGGACTGGAAGAAAGGAAACATTACACCCATTTTAAAAACCGTTACAAGGGAGGATCGTGGGAAGTACTGACCTGTCAACCTCACCTCCATGCCTAGGAAGATTATGAAACAGATCCTTCTAGATGCCATGCTAAAGCATATGGAGGACAGGGAGGTGATTCAAGTCAACCAGCATGGGTTTACTAGGGACAAATCCTACCTGACTAACCTAGTGGCTTTCTGTGATAAAGTGACTATGTCAGTGGATAAGGGACAACCTATAGATGTGATCTCTCTGGACTTCTGCAAGGCCTTTGACCCATGACATCCTACTCACAAAGATGGAGAAATATGGGTTTGATGGGTGGACTGTTCAGTTGATAAGGAATTGGCTGGGTGGTTGCATCCAGAGGGTAGTGCTCAATGGCTTGAAGTTCAGATGAAGAGCAGTGACAAGGGATGTCCCTCAAGGGTCCATACTGGGGCCTGTGCTGTTTAATATTTTTATCAACAATATAGACAGTGGGATTGAGTGCACCATCAGGCAATCAGTGACAGAACAAAAGGACACAGTCTCAAACTGCACCAAGGCAGGTTTAGGCTGGATGTTAGGAAGAATTTCTTCATTAAAAGAGTGATCACCCAATGGAATGGGTTGCCAGCGGAGGTGGAGCCACCATACCTGGAGGTGTTTAAGAGGAGGCTGGATGAGGCACTTAGTGCCATGGTTTTGTTAATTAGAAGGACTAGGTGATAGGTTGGACTTGACTCAGAGGTCTTTTCCAATCTTACTAATTCTGTGATTCTGTGATCAGCAAGTTTGCAGATGTCACCAAGCTGAGTGGTGGTGTTGATACACCAGAGGGGCAGAATGTCATCCAGAGGGACCTGGACAAGCTGGAGAGNTAAAAGAGTGATCACCCAATGGAATGGGTTGCCAGCGGAGGTGGAGCCACCATACCTGGAGGTGTTTAAGAGGAGGCTGGATGAGGCACTTAGTGCCATGGTTTTGTTAATTAGAAGGACTAGGTGATAGGTTGGACTTGACTCAGAGGTCTTTTCCAATCTTACTAATTCTGTGATTCTGTGATCAGCAAGTTTGCAGATGTCACCAAGCTGAGTGGTGGTGTTGATACACCAGAGGGGCAGAATGTCATCCAGAGGGACCTGGACAAGCTGGAGAGGTGGGTCCAAGTGAAACTCATGAGGTTCAGCATGAGCAAGTGCAACGTTCTGCACCTGGTCTGGAACAATCCTCAGTATCAATACAGACTGGGGGATGAGGTGATAGAAAGCAGCCCTGTGGAAAAAGACTTGGGGTTGCTGATGGATGAGAAGCTGGACATGAGCAGACAGTGTGCACTTGCAGCCCAGAAGACAAATCACATTCTGGGCTGCGTCAAAAGACGCATCGCCAGCAGATCCAGAGAGGTAATCCAGCCACTTTGCTTTGGTGACGCCTTAACCTGGAGTACTGCATCCATGTCTGGAGCCCTCAATATAGGAAGGAGAAGGAGCTGATGGAGAGGGTCCAGGAGGGCCACAAAAATGATTGGGAGTTAGAGCACCTCTGCTGTGAGGATAGACTGAGGGAGCTGGGGTTCAGCCTGAAGAGGAGGAGGCTCTGGGAAGACCTAATAGTGGCCTTCCAGTACCTGAAGGAGGCCTAAAAGAAGGATGTAGAGAGACTGTTTACAATGACCTATGGTGACAGAATGAGGGCAGTGGCTTCCAACTAGAGAAAAGCAGATTTAGCCTAGACGTTAGGAATGAGCTCTTTACTATGATAGTGGTGGGGCACTGGAATGGGTTGCTCAGGTAGTTGGTTGAAGCCCCATCTCTGGAGATATTCAAGGTGAGGCTTTAGGGGGCTCTTGGCAACCTGGTCTAGTTGAGGATGCCCCTGCTGACTGCGGGTGGGGGAGGAGGGCATTTGACTAGATGATCTTTGGAGGTCCCTTCCAACCGGGACCATTCTATGACTATGATTCTATGACTATTTAATTATTTTACTGCTCTTACTTTTTAGATTATGTATCTGAAATAGTTTTCCTTATCTTTGATAACACTGTCCTATAATGGTATGAATAGACTGTTGTTTGAATTAATGATCTGGTTAAGGTTTCCTTGTCATGTTTTTGCATCATAGAATCATAGAACCAGCCAGGTTGGAAGAGAACTCCAAGATCACCCAGTCCAACCTATCATCCAGCCCTATCCAATGAAGTAGACCATGGCATTAAATGCCTTATCCAGTCTTTTCTTGAACACCTCCAGGGACGGTGACTCTACCACACCCCTGGGCAGCCCATTTCAATGGGAAATCACTCTCTCTGTGAAGAACTTCCTTCTAATATCCAGCCTATACCTCCACCAGCACAGCTTGAGACTGAGTCCCCTTGTTCTGTTGCAGGTTGCCTGGGAGAAGAGACCAACCCTCACCTGGCTACAACCTCCTTTCAGGTAGTTGTAGACAGCAATGAGGTCTGCCCTGAGCCTCCTCTTTTACAGGCTAAACAACCCCAGCTCCCTCAGCTTCTCCTCACAGTGCTGTGCTCCAGGTCCCCAACCAGCTTTGTTGCTCTTCTCTGGACACTCTAGTAGCTAAACATCTCTCTTGAATTGAGGGGTCCAGGGCTGGATGCAGTACTCAGGGTGTGGCCTGACCAGTGCTAAGTATTTAACATCTATTATTTAACATCTTTGTCAGTGACATGGACAGAGGAATGGAGTGCACCCTCAGCAAGTTTGCAGATGACACCAAGCTGTGTGGCACAGTCGACTTGCTAGAGGGCAGGGATGGCATCCAGAGGGACCTGGACAGGCTGGAGAGTTGGGCCCAGGCCAACCTGATGAAATTCAATAAGGCCAAGTGTAAGGTCCTGCACCTGGGTAGGCACAATCCCAAGCACAAATCCAGGCTGGGTGGCAAATGGCTGGAGAGCAGCCCTGAGGAAAAGGACCTTGGAGTCTGGGTTGATGAAAAGCTCAACATGAGCCTGCAGTGTGCACATGCAGCCCAGACAGCCAACCGAGTCCTAGGCTGCATCAAGAGAAGCGTGGCCAGCAGAGCAAGGGAGGTGATTCTGCCCCTTTACTCTGCTCTCGTCAGACCCCACCTGGAGTACTGTGTGCAGTTCTGGAACCCTCAGCACAGGAAGGACATGGAAGTGTTGGAGCGGGTCCAGAGGAGGGCCACAAAGATGATCAGAGGGCTGGAGCAGCTCTCCTATGAGGACAGGCTGAGGGAGTTGGGGCTCTTCAGCCTGGAGAAGAGAAGGCTTCGAGGGGACCTGATAGTAGCCTTCCAGTATCTGAAGGGGGCCTACAGGAAGGCTGGGGAAGGATTATTTACAAGGTCCTGCAATGACAGGACAAGGGGCAATGGGCTTAAACTGGCAGAGGGGAGATTTAGACTAGATGTTAGGAGGAAGTTCTTTACAGTAAGGGTGGTGAGGCACTGGAACAGGTTGCCCAGGGAGGTTGTGGATGCTCCCTCCCTGGATGTGTTCAAGGCCAGATTGGATGAGGCCTTGAGTGAGCTGTACTAGTGGGAGGTGTCCCTGCCTATGGCAGGGGGTTGGAACTAGATGATCCTTGAGGTCCCTTCCAACCTTACCATTCTATGATTCTATGATTCTATTCAGTGGCACTCTATTTTTCTTCTCACTCCTTATCATCTTTGAAGTTTTAACTGGATAATCTAGTCTGAGTTCTGTTGGTGCATCAAAAGAGGGTACTAGTTTGGAGAATCTCAAAGATGCATTATTGTTCAAATACTTATATATCAAGACCACAAGAAACATTGTTTATTCTTTGGTAAAGTTTTATGTTGTCCTTAAGAAGGGAAATTTTCTGGTTTTCAGAAAATTATTGTCCTAAAGCTCTGTTCCTATATGGTTCTCTGTGTATTAATTGATAAAATAAATGCAAAAAGAAGGCAGATATCTTTAAAAAGAATAGAGAGTCAAACCTGCCTTGATCTGTAGTGACATTTTGTATCAAAGTTAACTTCTGGTATTTCCCACTGGTTAATATGATTAAAAATGTTTTTTGATATAACATGAAAGATTATTGAAGTATATTTTGCCTTTTTCTCCTCTATGGGTTTGGGTTGCCAACAGCATCAATGGTAGTTTTCATGACAACCTAGCAATGAAATTTCTCTTCTGTCTGTATAGTGCTTCCTATGGACCATGAAATTATTCTTCTGTGTGGAATACTGAAAAGTATTAACTTCTTTTAAGCACTATCAATGTATAATTCAAAAGAAGAGTGTATGTAAAATACTCACACTGTACTGCTGTGCAGATCTTGTGAATTTCTTTTTTTAATGTATGGGAATCTTGTTTTTAGGCTGTGTTGTTTTAAATTACTTGAAGAAATTTGTTTGACACATGTATACGTGTGCTTATTTGTTGCTGCCAGGAATCTGACATATGCAGTGACACACTTTGGATTGAAGCAGGTGCTCTTTATTACAGGCCAGTGCAAGCATAAGTCCTGTGCAGGACAGAGGACCAGAAGCAAAAGACCGAAGTCCCAATCACACTTTCTGGCAGGTCCTTTGACCTTGTCTCTCTTGATGGCAAAACCTGCTTGCAACAAAATCATTGACATTGACATGGAACTCCAGAGAGAATTGAATCAGACAATGGCACTCATTGGGCGTCCACGTTGGGCGCCAAAAATAAAATGATGTGATGGTTTGGGAGTTCCCTGCCCCCCCCCACTTTGTAAAATGACCCAGACTAGAACACAGCCAGCTGGAAGTTAAGGAATGAAGCTATAGTTACAGCTCAGCACAATGTACAGCAGATATATACACTATATACAGGAATATTTACAGAAATATACAAGTCAAAGGTAATACAGAAACACAACTCCCCTCCCAGAAATCAGAGTCCCCAGGAGGGTCTCCCAACCACCCTT
>VWZE01002925.1:368197-384440 GCA_013396675.1 Eubucco bourcierii
CAGAGACCCCAGGAGGGGCTCCCAACCACCCTTCCACCTTCTCCCCACCCCTATACCTTACCCTAAGGTTTGCCTTATGCTCAAGGTGAGCTTGGGGGATTGGCCAGGGGGGTTAGAAGAAAAGTGATTAATAAGACTACTCAGCAGAGAGGAGAAAGAGCCAAAAGCTACTAGACAGAGACACTGTGCCCCTATACACAGACTGCCTTATGTAATGTTTTTGTTTCTTCTCTTAAACATCTCAGCAAGCCTATGAGTGAAGTAGACATCACCAGTCACAGCCTATAGTGTAATTTTCTCTATTAAAATATTCCAGTTAGCCTCAAACCAGCACACTCTTGTGGTGAATCCTTTGATCCCATCATACAAACAATGCATTAACATAATCTAGGAGAGTACAGCCCAGTCTTTAACATACATCATGTCTTGTTTTTCCCATCAGCCAGGTGTCCCACTATCTTTCCTCCCCTTTGGGAGGCATCCTGAAGCTGTAGGAACAAAGGTCAAGTGCTTATACAGTGCTTGTTAGTTTTCTTTCTTACATTGGATCCCCACACTTATTGTCCTTGTATGACACTTTATCTTGCATGTTGTTCCTGATTAAATATATTCTATGAGTGTCCTTCTCTCTTCTAGGACAGGTGTTATAGGATTGGATGAATATGGGGAATATGAATGTTGTGACCTAATCCATAATGTTGCAAAATATCTACCATACAGTGTAACATTCAAGAGGATCTTGAAAACAAAGCTTACAGTAGAAATACGGACAAGTGAAATAGCCCTTTTTATGGATGACTTGTTTTTCATTCCTGAATTGGTGCTACCTGTTCATAGCAGAACAAGAGTAGCTTCAGGACTGCATGGTGCATTTCACTACAGAGGCTAGAGGGATTCTGCCTGTCCAGAATTGCTGTTGCTGCTACCGTGTGGATAAGCATAAAGCAAAGGGGGAACTTTGGAAACGTGGACTGTGAGGACGAGACAGAGATCTTCAGGAGAGACAGGATAAAGAAAGGAGGGAAGAGCACACTTCACTTAAATCTAATTTAGTACATTCACTACTGACTGAACCGTTAGCTGAAATCTGTTATTTCAGTCAGTGTCTTGTATCTCCTGCTTCAAGTCTGTCTGCAAAAAAATTTCAAACATAATAATAGAATTATGTAATTGTTTCAGTTAGAAAAGACCTCTTAAGATCATCGAGTCCGACCGTTAACCTGATACCGCCATGGTCATTAAAATGTGTCCTGGAGTGCCATCTCCACATGTTTCTTCAACACCTACAGGAATGATGACTCCACCCCATGCCTGAGCAACCTATTCTATGTATTTCAGTAAAGAATTTTTTCCTAACGTAAAATCTAAACCTCCCTTGGCACAATTTTGGGCCATTTCCTCTCATTCTATAACATGATACTAGGGAGAAGAGACTTACCTCCACCTCTCTACCCTCCTTTCAGGTAGCTGTAGAGAGCATTGAGGTCTTCCCTCAATCTCCTCTCCTCCATACTAAACAGTCCCAGTTCCCTCAGCCACTCCTCATAAGACTTCTTCTCTAGATCCTTTGTCATCTTTGTTGCCCTTTTTTAGATGGTACCCC
Source organism: Eubucco bourcierii (assembly GCA_013396675.1). NCBI lineage: Eukaryota > Metazoa > Chordata > Aves > Piciformes > Ramphastidae > Eubucco > Eubucco bourcierii. The sequence continues at coordinate 369,801 of VWZE01002925.1, forward strand.
AGCAGCCCAGTTTCTTTCTTCTAGTGAGGGGCCCAAAACTGAACACAGTATTTGAGGTGTGGCCTCAGCAGTGCCAAGTACAGAGGCATAATCACTTCCCTACTCCTGCTGACCACACTGTTTCTGGTACTGGCCAGAATGCTGTTGGCCACCTTGAGCACACTGCTGGCTCATGTTCAAGCAGTTGTCTAACAGCACTCCCAGGTCCCTCTCTGCCAGACAGTCCTCCAGCCACTCTACTGCGAGCCTGTAGCGTTGCTTGGGATTGTGTGGCCCAAGTGCAAGATCTGACACTTGGCCTTGTGCAACCTCATGCAATTGACCTCAGTCCTGGTTTCCTATCCAATTGACCTGCTTTGCTGCTTGGGTTGCACACTTGATGGCGAACAGTGGATAACAGAAAAGCAACTGGTTAACTCATTCTTTGAAATGGTGTGCTGCCTGTCATCAGTGCTCTATGCAAGGCATTGTTTGGGAAGAAAAAATATGTGTAACATGATTATTTTAAGATTCCATCCTAGTCATTGCAGTTCGCAATCTGCTTTCATCACCCCCTGTCTCCACCATGCTTACCATACCCTTCTGATTTAAGGACAGGAAAGGAAACTGCTGTCGATGGGAGTTTTTTTTTTTTTTTGCCACCAATGACTCAATACTTACACTTGTACTGATTTTACTCCTACTTTTGCATTTGTTCCATTCCCTTTCTGTGTCTTGCCTGTGTAATTATTCCTGTAGAGTATGCTTTCCGCATTGGTGACATTGAAGGGCCCCATCATCCATGCTGAGCTCTTTTATGTTTATGCTGTATTAATTTTCTGCTTTTGCATGTTCTACAACCATCTATGAGCAGCTTACAATCTATTTCTGTGTTCCAAGTACTGTTCCTTTTCAATTTTGAACAGGAAGAATTAAAGTCTTTTTGTTTTACCTCTAAGTCTCTCTTTGTGGGTCTCTAATAGGCAATTCTTACTCTGACTGGAGTGGAACACTTGTATCTGGGTTTTGCTACTATTTTTCTTTGCTCTCTCTGGTCTTAATAGTGCAGATGCTACAATAACTTTACTTGTAATTTAGTTTGGTAACTTTGATGCATTTATTAAGTGATATCTTGAGGTACTTATCTTTGAGATATATTGAAGCCTCAGAATAATTTTGCATAGCATTTGAAAGATGTAAGTCTACTGATATGGCTGAAATATCTCACACATCCACTGCTACCATGACTTCCTTCTGTCTTGACAAGTGTTAAGAATTCTGCTCACATCTGTCCAAAAGGATTCTACAAAGATGATTAAAATTTAGCATGTCTCATTGAGTATGTCAGGTGCCGTTGTGTTCTATTTGCCCATATATGTAAAATACATTTTCATTGTTAGAGCTTGTGTTTCAAGTTTCATTTAGTTAGTCTCCAATGAAAAGTTGATAAATATCTAACCGATAAAAATACTCCACTATTTAAATTACTTTTTGAAAGATTGGTTTTTTGCTCTTGAAAGGTTAAAGTCAGAGGAATTGTCTCAAGTTGGTGCAAAGTCCTCAGGAGTATTTGTGAAACCATGGGTGCATCTTATTTAACTTCAATAAAGAGGGTGGTAGTTTTTGTGCTTTCCCCCATATGAATTTTTATATATTTGGAGCACAAAAAAGGCACTAAGTTTTGGGTAACATAATGCAAATAAAAAATAACTAGAAAAATGTTGTAGTTAAGCTAATTCATTTTTAAATAAAAAGCAGGGTTTTTTTATGTATCTGTATATTCTTTTATATTCTTTTGGCTGTTTCAGTGAGGAAAAACCTTTTAAAATTCTGTCTTTTGGTAAATAAGCCTGCTTTTTTCATTTTATGTGTGTAATGGTTGGAAAGAACTCTTTGGAAACTGGTTTTGTAGGTATCTTTTTCTTCAGACTTTCTGTAAAGTTCTTACAGTCTGCATGATTTCTCCATAATGTAATAGGATTTGAGTCTGTTGACTCAAGTCCTAAGGCAACTGACCGTTGTATGTATCTTTGGGAAAAACCTTTAACATAAGGCAGCAAAATATTAGGCACGTTACCACAGCAAACAAGGATGTTCATCTTCCCAAGAGCACCCATCTTAATTAGGGATTGCATAGAACTGAAACTGTGTATGAAATAGTATACCTTTTCTGTTTTCAGCTGGATAGATTTGCCAGTATAAGAATTCCAGGAAGTAAAAAGGAAAGACCTCCTCTGCCACATATGAAGCAGTCACATTCTACGGACTGGTCATCCACATCTCTGGATGCAGAGGATTTTGCTCCAAAACCCCTGTCGGAAAGAGAAATCATAGCATTGTTTGAAAAAATGATGGTAAGTGTCTTATGCTGATTTTTTTTTTTTTACTTAAAGCATGACAACATGACTAATCGACAAGTGAAGCCTTCTCTTGTTCATGTGTTTTGATCTTAACTTGAATTCTCAGTATTACCATTGTAATTTGTAATTACAAGGATTTTAAGGTATTTATCGTGGGATGAAGTCTTTGAAATACTTTGACAAGATTTTGCTTCAAATGTATTTAAAATGGGATCTCAATGTTTCTGATTATTGCAACTGACATTATATAACAGAACTGAGAAAGAACAACAAATGGGGAATCCTGCTTGCTTTTGAGATGACCTGAAACTTCTACAAAGGGATTTCATGCCTTGAATGTCACAGCAGGGTTTGTTCTGAACACTTGCACAAAGAAGACTTAAGATTCTTGCCTCCAAAACAGCATTTGTCTGCACATGCAGTCTCAAATTTGCTTCCTTCCTTAGCTGTCATTGTTACTGTGCTACAAAAGAGCAGTCACTTGCTGGAAAGATCATATGGCATTGGTACTACCTCAATAGGTTAAAGTTTTTTGTCATGATGATGATGACATTTCAGGCAAATGAAAACTAAACATCAAATGACCTTGAGAGAAGAGAGTGACTGCAGATTTGAAGAACAGATTACAGAGAGGACATTAACAAGGAAAGGGATGCCTAAGTTACTTCTTTTTCTGCCTCACAGCAAACAATGAGTAACTCTTGAAACACAAAGAGCCTGCCAGGGTCTGGCATGTGGAATAAATTAAATACACTATGAGAAAATGTACCTTTATGGAATTTTTAATTCCTAGTACTCAGTGTTGGTTTAGTTTTGAAGATGCTCTTTTTAGAACTATTGAGAGCTATGACTGAGAGATAGGATTCAAGATTTTTATGGTTAAGCTTATGAAGGGGAGGATTAATTTACTGTGTTACGAACTTTTGTATTTGTAGTTGTTCTCAGGTACATAGTCTGTTTTTTTTCACTATACCTTGATGTCTAACATATTTTTATTAATACCTTTCACTATGAATGGTAGTTGCTTAAGTATTAGAAAATGGGATTTGGTTTGTTTTATTTTGCTTTTTAAGCAAACCCTGTCTACATATGCTGCTACTTAAGTTGTGTTTCTCTACCATCCCATGGAGATTCTGGTATAGTATAATATTTGATGTTGAGACTGTGATAAAAAATGGAAAACTGCAATAAATGCTCAGAAACCTGTTGCTGCATGTGTAGGTAAATATGAATGCTTATATTCATGCATCCTGAAGCAATTGATTCTGATTTTATAACTATTTTGCAAGATATGTTGCAGTGATGATGACATCCTGGCTAATTTGGATGTTTTACTAATTTCATTGGGTAACAAAGCACTTAAACTGTCTTTGAAAAACTACTTTATCAGTGTTATTTTAGCTATAACATGTAATACAGAAAGGATTATATTCTATGATTCTATGATTCTTCAGATAATCTACACTTGAAAGGACTGGAATAAAGCTAGTGTAGTCACAGTAGATTACATAATTAAATACATATTGTAGACTTTAGTTTGCTCTTCTCCTAACATCTAGTCTAAATCTCCCCTCTACCAGTTTAAATCCATTGCCCCTTGTCCTGCCATTGCAGGACCCTGTAAATAATCCCTCCCCAGCCTTCCTGTAGGCCCCCTAAAGTTTTTCTAGTCCTTAAGAAAAGGGAATAGGAACATTTATAAGGGAAAAAAATCCAGAATCAACATGAAATTGCCCTACTTTTACTTTCAAAAAGTTCTTCTTAAGCTATCAATCATGTTCTGCAATGTCTTGTCACAGCTTGGATTTATACAAAACTTGCAATGTTTCTAGTAACTGTGCTTGATTCTATCCAGCATGAAAATCAGCTAAAGAGAAAGTTTTAAGTTGCAGTGTAGTAGAAGGTTTTGATCTTTAGGGTTCTTTTTCTTCAAAATATAAGGCTGGGAGTTTGCTTCTTGTTTGTCTTTGATATCAAGGTGATTACCTACTGATTTTGTAGCATTTCTCCTGACAGAGATGGGGACAGAGTGGTGGGAACGCAACTCGTGATTCTCAGCTGAAAATAACAGCAGTAATTCTTGCTAAGCCTGAATTGTTTCTTAATTTTTTTGTTTTAATTTACATTGTTACCTCCAGTGTGATGGGAAGTGTCATTTCGGACAGATGTGGAAGTGACTGCAATGTTCATAGCATTTCTAGGCATGAACAGTAGAAGTGGAACAGGTTGCCCAGGGAGGTTGTGGCTGCTCCCTCCCTGGAGGTGTTTAAGGCCAGGTTGGACGAGGCCTTGAGTGACCTGTACTAGTGGGGAGGTGTCCCTGCCTCTGGCAGGGGGTTGGAACTGGATGATCCTTGAGGTCCCTTCCAACCTTACCATTCTTTAAGTCCCTGTGTCAGAAATGTCAGTGAATAGCTGCTGTGTGGTTTTGAATGCAGCTCTGCATTTGCTCTTTTTGACCTCTGAGTTTATGTTGGAATGAATGACTTGCAATGAGATTTTGCTAACGGTTGAATGAAGGTGTTGATTTGAAGATCAAATGATCAAGAATTTGGGCCTTGCCTAGTTCAAAGATAAGTGTTGTTTTGTGAACCGCTGTCAGTGCAAAGTGTGTTCCACTGCCCAGGATTAAGTGTCTGGGAACTGAGAAACAGAATTCTAGAACAAATGGATTTATCATAAAAAAAAAAAAATATTTCTAAAAGACTAGTTTGAGTACACTTATAAATGTTTTAGGACGTGTTCAATAACACTTTTTTGTAGTTTAGTGTGTGTGTTTATGTGAAACTGTAGGTGATTTCTAAGAAGTGAGTGTGTTAGTAGTGATGTTGATGCACTTGTTTATCATGGTGTAGATCACCTTCTTATTTTCAGTCTAAGTTCCTAGGGAAGTTGGATAAGGATTTTTATGATTTTCGAGTAATATCTAATGTATGAAAAGTTTTTTGTATATTACCTTTCAATTGCTCAAGCTCATATTTTTGTGTTCCTATATTTAAAAGTCAGTTTCTTAAACAATTCTGTTACTGAATGACAGGTAAAACTTTTTTTTCCCCCTTCCATTGTAGGAAGATATGAATTTAAATGAAGACAAGAAGATGCCATTAAGAGAAAAAGATTTTAATACCAAAAAAGAAATGGTGATGCAATATATTAGTACTGCTTCAAAGTCTGTAAGTAAATTTCTCTGAAGTACACTAAAAATGACTTAATGAGTAGCTTATTTGCTATTGGAAGGCAAAAAGTGATGCATATGTATTACATTCTTCTCACTAACCTTCATTTGTTATAGACACAGTGACCTTTGTAAGTGTTTATCTCATTATTTTACAAGCTTAATGAAAGAATCACTTGTGCTTGAGATGTATCTTCTGTATGCAGTACAAGATTTCTTTTTGGTAAAAGTATGGCTGCTGATGGAGATGGAAAGAATCTGCAGAAAACTCCTTGGACAGGTTTCATGTTTTTATTTTCTTCCAGGTTTTTGTTTTCTAGCAGTGCTTAAAGAAGAATTCCTGAACTGATTAGCCTTCTTCATATTTGCCTTTATACAGACTTTGTGCTATGATGTTATTTAATTAATTAATGACAAAAGCATTGCATATGAACCCACTTAGAGTCCATTTTTTGCTTATAGAGATAATTACTGGTTGTTTTGGAGAAGTGCAAGATGTTGTGTACTGAGCAGGTTAAGTATGAGAAAAGCTACTTGGTTTTTGCAAAATTGAGACTGATCAGTGCTTAAGTGCTTCAGTGTTCATGTTGTCTTCAAACATTTTGATTGTTTTAGAATTAAATTGCTTCATTCTTTGTCACTGCTCTGTGTATGTAAAGGTATCGGTAAAAAAATTATAACTAAATAGTGAGAAAAGATGTTAAATATAGTGATTTAAATCTTATTATCTGCTTTAGATGGTGTACCTTTTAAGTTAGTGCTCTAGCACATCTCGTGGCTGGATGCCCAGTGCAGAACTGAACTGTCTGGAGATTATTTATATAAGATGATCTTATCAAAGCTCTTAGTCCTTCTATAGCATGAAAATTCCTTACTGCTGGAATATTAGGAGGCCTAAGTTGTTTTCATTATTAAAAGATATTTCATGTGAAGTCAGGAAATTGCACACTAGTAGTAAGTTCAACACTGTTCTTTAAGTATCTCAACCCAAAACAACACTCAGCATGAGCCTGCAGTGTGTGCATGCAGCCCAGACAGCCAATTGAGTCCTGGGCTGCATCAAGAGCAGCGTGGCCAGCAGGGCAAGGGAGGGGATTCTGCCCTTTTACACTGCTCTTGTCAGACCCCACCTGGAGTACTGTGTGCAGTTCTGGAGCCCCTGGCACTGGAAGGACATGGAAGTGTTGGAGCAGGTCCAGAGGAGGACCAAAAAGATGATCAGAGGGCTGGAGCAGCTCTGCTATGAGGACAGGCTGAGAGAGCTGAGGCTCTTCAGCTGGAGAAGAGAAGGCTTTGAGGAGACCTGATAGTAGCCTTCCAGTATCTGAAGGGGGCCTACAGGAAGGCTGAGGAGGGGCTATGTACAAGGTCTTGTAATGACAGGACAAGGGGCAATGGGTTTAAACTGGCAGAGGAGAGATTTAGACTGGATGTTAGGAGGAAGTTCTTTCCTTATGAGGGTGGTGAGACACTGGCACAGGTTGCCCAGGGAGGTTGTGGCTACCCCCTCCCTGGAGATGTTCAAGGCCAGGTTGGATGAGGCCTTGAGTAATCTGTACTAGTGGGAGGTGTCCCTGCCTCTGGCAGGGGGTTGGAACTAGATGATCCTTGAGGTCCCTTCCAACCTTACCATTCTATTTCAAGTTCTATGTCACTGACTTTCGTAGCCTCCACATGCATTCCGAGGCCTCAGTTGTTCTATCTAAAAAGTAATGTGATAACAGAACACCACTGTCTGTGCAGTTGCTGCATCTGCATCTATTGCTGGAGTCTTCCTGATGATGCTGAAATTCAGACTCTCTTCTGAAGAGGAAAGTTTTATTGTGTTTGCATCCTGGCACTTAATGCTTGCAAAAAACCAAAGCTGATAGCAGAGTAGGTTTAATTGATCCTTCTTTCCTGGTGGCATTTGCAGTAATTTTTTTTTTCTGTGGTTGTTGGCACATTTTTTTGGTAATGGGGCCTCTTGCCTTATGCCCAAAGCAGTGATACAAGGTATTCTGTTAAGAGGACAGTTTTTTCCCTTCCCCAACGTAGTGCTTTGATCCAGCAGACTGTTGTGTTGAATGTTTTCATAAATACCTCAAAGAATTTTTTCCGCTCTTCCACTACCAGCCCTCTTTCTGGTGTGGATGATCACTGAAGACTAATCTACACAGGGGAACTCTTATCCTTACTGAACTCTGTTTCTGCTGTTGTATCTGTACTGGAAATGGCATTCAGCTATTGTATAACTGGGAGGAGCTGTTTTCTGCGATGCTCTATCTTTTTGTTAGAGTAGTGCTGCAAATGAATTCAACTCAGTGCTGGAGCTGCTGGGAGGGGAAACTTCTTTCTTGGCAAACTCTTTGCTCCTGCCACGCTCTTTCATGACTTGAGTGTGCTGGACTGATCAGATGCCTTCTCAGTATAGAGAGAGTAGTGCACTGCATACCCAGAGTACTTGGCTAAATTTTGATGTACCTTTTCTTGATGAAAGAGGCATACCTTTTTAGAAGAGCTGAAGTGCCATAGAATTCCTGACTGTTATGTACAACTAACCCTGTCTTGGGTCTCTCTCAGAGTGGTATTGCAGTAACATCTTTTAACAGTTCATACTTCTCAAACTTAAAGAAGATTGATTCTAAGTTTGTGTTGAGACAAATATCCTAATTTGCACCTGTTATGCAGAATACCGAGCAGGTTTCATTTAAAATAGTTATTGTTATGAAAACTTAAAATGCAGAACAGAATCTGTGGCTCTAATGAGTCACTGGAAATGAAGCAGCCTTTGGCGATCAAAGTGGACTCTACCACAGTTAATCACTGATCTCAGTGTCAGGGTTTCTGTTTTCTAGAAATGCATGATTCCTTTCTAATAATCACAAATCACACATCACTTGCTGATTTGATGGGGCTTTACTTGGGTGCTTGTTTATGTGTAGAATACTGTGACCTACCTCTGTATGTCAGAGAAGTTTAGAATGAATCTATCACATAAGAACTCAACATTACTTTAAAGCAACCACACTTCTACTAACATATCTAATAATACTCTTTCATTTCACTCACTCTGTTTGCTTAGAGACTTCTAAAACAGCTGGCTGAAAGCAAGCTTCTGTATGTAAGTCTATACATATTTGTAAGTATGCTATTACCATCACTCTTTATAGTGTGTCCTGGAGCTCCTTGTAAAAGAATTGCAAAGAATAAATGGCCTTGGGGTTTGAGATACTGGTACTACTTAATGAAAATTCGTGTGTTAACAAAACCAGTATGTTTGGAAGAATTCTGCTGAAGTGCTTCATTATTCTGCTAGCATTTTCATGTTTTTTTGCAATGTGTAGGGTTTAAATGAAGCTTTATTTCTTCCCTTAAAAATATTACCTTAGGGATGTATATCACATTGTTTAAACAGTCATGGCTTAGAAATTCTGAATGAAAAATTTTGGTCTGCTGTAGTATCATGACTTATTTATCAGGAAGCAGCTGGAGGAGTGAGCGGTTGTTTAAAGACTATTACATGAATGTGAATTCTCACCTACCAAAAGTGCTATGGTTCTTTCTGTTTATTGTTAGAGGTTGTTATATTCAGTGTATTTTTCTCTGGTTTTATAGCTGTTCGTTTGCATTATGAGTATTTGAGGGTAGAGATGTCATCACCTTTTAAAGTGCTATACAGACACGTAGAAAGATGTTCCAGCCTAAATTCCTTATGGCATTAATATTCAAGTGGAAATAAAAGCAGCATTGCTATAATGTTATTTTACCATAAGTTTTGCTGTTCTCTATGTTGAACATACACAAACTGGATTTTTTAGGTGAGTTTTCATCACAAGATTGTGTTTTTGTTGTGCAGCTTACTCCCTTGTAATATTTTAACTGAGTTAATTAATGCTGACTTCATACTACATCTGCTCACAGACCAGTTGTTCTTCAGTTGAGCAATTAAATTTCTAGAGGCACTGATGCCACAAGATATTTCCTGTTTCTCAGTTAACTCGAGCATTTTGAACTTAAGCAGCTTTTCTCATGCTGATACATAGCTAATATAATCAGCATCACAATTGATACCAAATGCAGCTTTCGTTTTATTTTAGCACTGCCAGATGTATCATATTTTATTACACTGCAGAACGTAGGTGTGACTGAAGAAGTGGTACTTGGTACTGTGGGTGTGTTGTACAGACATTCACAGCTTATTGGCATCTTTTGCTAAGGGTTACGTTCAGATGGAGAACCTAGTCAGAAATGGGATGGCTGGCTACTGTCTGAATCATAGAATCATAGAATGGTAAGGTTGGAAGGGACCTCAAGGATCATCTAGTTCCAACCCCCTGCCATAGGCAGGGACACCTCCCACTAGTACAGGTTACTCAAGGCCTCGTCCAACCTGGCCTTGAACACCTCCAGGGAGGGAGCAGTCAGAACCTCCCTGGGCAACCTGTTCCAGTGCTTCACCACCCTCCCTGGAAAGAACTTCCTCCTAACATCCAGTCTAAATCTCCCCTCTGCCAGTTTAAACCTCTTTGACCTTTGTCCTGTCATTGCAAGACCTTGTAAATAATCCCTCCCCAGCCTTCCTGTAGGCCCCCTTCAGATATTGGAAGGCTACTATCAGGTCCCCTCGAAGCCTTCTGTTCTGCAGGCTGAAGAGTCCCAACTCTCTCAACCTGTCCTCATAGAAGAGCTGCTCCAGCAGCTCTCTCCAGATCATCCTCGTGGCCCTCCTCTGGACCCGCTCCAACACTTCCATGTCCTTCCTGGTGATGTGAGTCTGCACTGATTATGATGCTGTCTTCAAATGGGCCAGATGAGAATCTGAAATGTCATTCTCATTAATTCTTATAGGCTGGCTGGTCGGTTTCCTGCGTGACCTTTGCACTGCACACATTGCTATTGATGATGTTAAATTACATCCACGATATAGCTAGGATAGTCAGAAGATATGCCTGTCCTATATGCCTATCAAAAGAAAACAGTTTTACTATTTAAAAGTATCCTAGCTATCCTGGTCAATATTGCAGCAGGGACTGCTGGGGGAAGTCACTGAAAATGACAGATTCTCCACTTGGGATATTAATCCATATGCTTAGGCATACATGTAGTGCTTATCAACTAGTCTATGCACAGCAGGAGCTGACAGGAGAATTTGTGGCACTTCTTGAAATTTTCAACTGGAGAGCTCCTGTAACATTTAGTTAAATACTTTGCCATGAAGGGTTCTTGAAATTTTTTTTTCCCCTCTACAAATATACTTTCTAGCTGGTTATCTCAAACACATGCATGAGATTATTCTCCTCCCGGTTCAGGATTTAGTGTTTCCTGTTGTGGAATTCCCTGAATTTTTTTTGCTTATTTTTCCTGTCTCTTGAAGTCCTTCTGAAAGGCAGCAAAATATTCTGGTCTGTCAACCATTCTCCCTGGTTTGTAACATCACCTCTCTGCTAAAAACTACTTACTCATCCTCTGTTTGTTGGGAAGAAAAGTTTATTTTTCTGGAGAATCTATCAGAGTTGGAAAATGCTACATGAAGCTCTGTAAAATATAATGAGACTGCCTCACTATGTACATTGAATAATTTCAAGGTGTTACTGCACTGGGAGTCTGATTCTTTTCAACTCCTGAATCAAGGATTATTTTGGTGGTGTGCTTCTGCTCTCAAGACAAGGATTCTTTCCAATGAATTAAGTAAAATACAGGGTGTATGCCTTATTGTATGTCTGATTTTTGGTATTTAGATATGAGATGTAGAAAATACATCTATACATTTTCATGTCATAAATGGATATTAGGTGGAGTAGACTTTTCATTTTCCATTGTCAACAAATTTAATCTTTGCTGCATAAAGAGAGGAGGATATTAAGTGTAGTACATACTCTATTGCTGTCAATAGTTAAGTACAACCATTGGTTTATTTAAAACAATGGAAACTATATATCCTTCAGAAGAGACATGAACATTCTGCATTTATTTTAACATTTAGCAACACAATTACAATGACCAATCAAAGCCAGTGTCTTTTCAGCCTGTGTTGCTTGGAATAGGAAATACTTTGCACAAAACTATTTGTGCAGTGCTGTATTAACTTCCCTTTGCATTTTCCTTTCTGTCTTGCTGTTCTCTATTGTCTCTGTTTGCCTCCATGTCTGCCCCAAAGAGCAAAACCAAAAAAGCAAGGCAAAACCTAAACCTGAAGTTTGTGTCCTCATGTTATTGCATCAGTAGTTGTCATATTTGTGTCACACTGCAATCTTACAGATAGCCAATATAAAGAATGAGGATCTGAGATTTATTGTTGGAACTTAAGTGGTTCTAAAGAAGTGTTTTTTCCTTTTCCATTTTTTAAAATTTCTTTTTAAAAAATTATTGCTAAAGTTCTTTTGCTTTAGACCTGAAGCTAGTCTGTTTTGATAATCCCAGCCTCTTACACTTCTCATCTGAAGGACATTTAAGGGAAAGGCATTTTGCATTATCTACAAGAACTCTGCTTACTGCAGTAACATTTTGAGTACTCTTAGTGTGCTATTTTTTCCCTCTGTATTCTCGCATGACTGCAGTCACCCTTTAGGGCACATGCCCTGTGATGTCTTCAGAGCATCTCAACTGTTTTGTGCCTTTTTTTTTTTTTTTTTTCTTTCTTATTCTGCTGGATATTTAAAATTAAGGTATTGGCAATGCATGAACAGAATCTATTCATTACAAAAAAAATTACTTTGCTGAGTATGCGTAATACATTTTATGTTTGATGCCTGCTACTTTTGACTAGTGATTATAAATGTGTTCATAAACCCACTACAATTTAGTCAGCATTTAGCATACATAGATAGACAACAAACAGTTATAGGTTTAGGACTAAATTATTTTTTTCCCCCCTGTTTTTTCAAGGAGCAGAAAAGAAAGTTAGTCATGAATAATCTGTTTAAGTTCTGTGTGTCCCAAATAAAACTATGAATGTATTTTCTGTATTTCAGGGAAGTCTCAAGAACAGTCGGAAGATTTCACCCCAGGAGTTTATTCAGGAATTAAAATCTGGGTCAATAGATGAACGGCTAGTCACTTGCTTAGAATCTCTCCGTGTGTCCTTGACTAGTAATCCTGTCAGGTAATGTTATTAACACATATTGCAAAGATTAATTATATTCTTATTTCTTAATGGATTTAAATTAATGATCTATAGATGTGCATGTTTCAAGGTTTTCCAGTAAATAAACGTGTATGCGTTAGTCAATGTACTTCTTATGTATCTTCTGTAGATTAATTTTTCAATAGAGTTTGTTGACCTGTACAAGGTAATACTAAGAGAAGATAAAACAAAAGTAGTGCAAAGCAGTTTGCTCTGGTTCTTAGTTCCAAATAGTTTTTTTTTTCCCCATTTAATTTAAAAAATAAAAATTCTCTTAACTCTTGAATCTTTTATCTTTCTTGGTGTAATCAGCAGTGGGAGTTAGGCATCTTCTTGTAATTTTATTAGCTAGAAAATACTTATTTTCATGTGGTGTTCCTTCTGTCTAGTGTTATTTAACCACAGAGTAGTCCAGGCTGGAAGGGATGTCTAGAGGTCATATAGTCAGGCTCCCGTGCAGTGAGCAAGGACAACCCCACTAGACCAGGTCACCCAGGGCCCTATCAAGCCTCACCTTGAATGTCTCCAGGGAAGGGGCCTCAACCACCTCCCTGGGCAACCTGTTGCAGTGCTGCATCAGCCTCATAGTAAAGAAGTTTTTCATAACATCCAATCTAAATCTGCTCTTCTTAACCTTGACCCCATTGCCTCTTGTCCTGTCACTGCATGCCTTTGTGAATAGCTTCTCTCCATCCTACCTGGAGGCCCCCTTCAGGTACTGGAAGGCTGGTATTAGGTACCCTGGTACCGCCTCCTCTCCAGACTGAATAACCCTCAGCTCCTTCAGTTTGTCCTCATAGCAGAGGTGCTCCAACCCTCTGATCATTTTTGTGGCCCTATTTAGGCTTCCTTCCTTGCTGTCTTACAGAAATATTTACTGTACCTGTGGAGCTCATTTATACAGAAGAAAGCACATTAGTTTACCTGTGCTTTTTTTCCAAAAGTAGTGATGCTTTCATAATCATGACTCCAACACTGATACCAATCTTTACCTTTAATTCTGTTTTGATCCAGACTAGTTTTGTGGATGATGGCTTTTATAAAACTGTATTTTTTCCTATTCTACTCTATTCACAACATTTTGTTTTAGAGTTCCTATTGAAACCAATGGTTGAACACATCGTGTTGGAAAACTATTTTGGGTTTAGTTCAAAATAATGCAAATGAAATGTTTGCGATGCTTATAATGGGATGTGATTAAAAAGGGTTTAGATGATTTTCTGGATGTGGCTTGGCAGAATTATTGATATGAATCTCCTGTATGAACATTTGCTGCTTTCCTTCTATTAATTTACTTTGAATTGGATTGTCTTGTTTAGAATATGGAAGGGTACACAGATAGGAAAAAAAGTTTACATTAACCTGAGTTCTGTGGGGTTTTACAGAAGACATTCTCTGTGAATGTGAAGCTACTTTTTGATTTAATGTTGCTTTAGTTAAAACAAACAAAACTCAAAATACCACAAAATAACAATTGAAAACCTCAGAGATTTTTTAAATTTAAATTTACTTCAATTAAGTTAAGAAAACTTTGCCTGTTAGCATCCATCTGGAAACAGAAACCCAGAATGCATAAAATGTGTGGCATCTTGGTGGGAACCAGCATGGCTTCACCAAGGGCAGATCTTGCCTGACAAATTTAGTGGCTTTCTATGATGAAGTCACAGCGACAGTGGACAAGGGAAAGGCAGCTGATGTCATCTACCTGGACCTGAGTAAAGCATTTGACTCTGTCCCACATGACATCCTGGTCACCAAACTGGAAAAGCATGGACTTGATGGATGGACCACTCGCTGGATAAGGAATTGGCTGGATGGTCGAACCCAGAGAGTGGCGATCAACGGCACAATGTCCACCTGGAGACCAGTGACAAGTGGTGTCCCTCAGGGGTCAGTGCTGGGACCAGTGCTGTTTAACATCTTTGTCAGTGACATGGACAGAGGAATGGAGTGCACCCTCAGCAAGTTTGCAGATGACACCAAGCTGTGTGGCACAGTCGACTTGCTAGAGGGCAGGGATG
>VWZE01002925.1:384556-460550 GCA_013396675.1 Eubucco bourcierii
CCTGTACTAGTGGGAGGTGTCCCTGCCTATGGCAGGGGGTTGGAACTAGATGATCCTTGAGGTCCCTTCCAACCTTACTATTCTATGATTCTATGATCTTATATTTAGAGTAGTTTTTCCTCTCTTCTTTCTGTGTCTGGGTAATTTGTCTTTTTGTTTGTGATCCACTTTGCTGCCCCTTTCCCACAGAGTAAGATAAAAGTTGCTCACTCAAAGGAAAAAAAAACAACAACCCCCTCTCTCAAAAAAACAAAAAACAAACAAAAACCCTGGAAAAAAAAATCAAAAACCAAACCAAAGCCAATGTCTTGGTGAGGTGCTGTTTCTGTCTGACATCACAGTACAATGTGGTAGGACATGAAGGTGTAAGGAAGATGGAGAAAATTTCAGAATAAAGAATATAGAGGCCAGCTGTGAGAGAACAGTGTTGGTCTATACCTGAAATGTTTGAATTCAAGTTGAATTGGACTATGTTGTTGTAAAGAACATTTGATCGATACCATAAGTATTATCTAGAAAAGCAAAATAGAGAAACTTGGAAGCTTTACAAAAGGTAAATAGTATGAAGTAATGGAAAGAGTAGGTTTTCCACAGCTGTTTGAGTAAGGAAAAGATTAGAAATCTATAGATATGTAGTACAGCAAAAAGAACAAGTGTTTTTATGCATGGGGAAATGGAAAAACAAATGTTTTTATTTTCATAAGCTTAGTGCATTTTACATCAGTCCTTCAAAACATGGTAGGAGTGTATGATACATTGTTGATACCGAAATAGTGCACTGATATTTCTGAGGGATTAGTTTCTTAAACTTACTGGTACAAGTAGTTCTCAATTGCAATACTTTAAATTTGTTTACTCAAATATAAACTATGGTGGAAACAGCATTTGGCAGTTGAACCTAAGTCCTAACTTGAAGTGAAAATTTAATCAATTATTGTCAATTTGAAACATTAAGCAAAAAAAGAGAGCTTAAATAAACAAATGTTTGGACTAGAGTGAAACTCATTAAATTAATGGATGTATGGCCTATGAATATGTCTGAATTTGAGAGATTTTGAACTGGGAGGATAGTGACTGTGTCTTGCAAAGAAGAGGTATTTAACTGGGCAGCAGTTTCATAAAAAAAACCAATTTTACTGTTGTCCATGCATTTTTAATCTACAAATCATAGAATCATAGAATGGTAAGGTTGGAAGGGACCTCAAGGATCATCTAGTTCCAACCCCCTGCCAGAGGCAGGGACACCTCCCACTAGTACAGGTTACTCAAGGCCTCGTCCAACGTGGCCTTGAACACCTCCAGGGAGGGAGCATCCACAACCTCCCTGGGCAACCTGTTCCAGTGCCTCACCACCCTCACTGTAAAGAACTTCCTCCTAACATCCAGTCTAAATCTCCCCTCTGCTAGTTTAAACCCATTGCCCCTTGTCCTGTCATTGTAAGACCTTGTAAATAGTCCCTCCCCAGCCTTCCTGTAGGTACCCTTCAGATACTGGAAGGCTACTATCAGGTCCCCTTGGAGCCTTCTCTTCTGCAGGCTGAAGAGCCCCAACTCTCTCAGCCTGTCCTCATAGGAGAGCTGCTCCAGCCCTCTGAAGGATCAGAACCAATAGAACACAACGGTTCTGAAACTGGTGTTGTGAGTGGTGCTGAAAAAAAGACTGCTAAGATAGACTCCGGTAGACTTAAACAGAGCATTAAAAAAATAACCTTAGTTATAAACTTAAGTTCTTCTGTGGTTATATTAAAAAAATAGCAGAAACGTAGTGATGGCATAGTGTTCTTCATACTTGAAATTTGTGGAGTAAACATTTTAAAACCATTTCCTCTTCTTTTTAATGAATGATGGTGATGATCATTGGATGTAGAGACAAGTGATCTTAATTTTTCCTATCAGCCATATCTTTGAGTAAGAACTTTATTCGACTCATAAATGCTGAGCTCCAATCCAGGTGCTACAAACCCATCAATATTTTTAATTCCAACTTCCTATGATATGGACAATGAGAAATAGCTGATGAATATATAGTATTTTATTTTGTACGCATGTATTACCCAAGAGTAAATTTATGATTTTTTTTTTTAACAGAATGAGAACAAAATTTAGATCCAACCTGATAATATTCACATTTGTGGGCTGTTATCTTTTGACAACATATAATATTTTTCCCCTTTTTTTCTATTACTGTACTTTAATCAATTTAACTTGTTAGTCTTGTTGACAGATTTGAGTTTCTAATGCAAGAATTGGTTCTCCAGTATTGCTTTAAATTAGTAATTTTTGTATAACATACTTTTTAGTTCATAGAGAAGATCTGAATCAAGTGATACTGAGTGTATTGAGTGTATTGAAACCTTCTGTGTAACATTTATTTTCTATCATTATAAAAAGAAAGCCTCAAAAGGAAAATGTATCCACTGATCTTGGTCGTTGTTTTTCAGTTAAATAAATGTGGTGTTTTTACCTCACAGTTGCCAACACAATCATAAGTGATTCAGTGGTCTAGCTATATGTAGTATTGCACATAACCAGTTATCTACAGCTATTTCTTCTGTTTGCAATTTGATTAAGGTGGTATTTTTAATTGAAAGTAGGAACACTTGATGGCTTGGTGCTTTGTCAGATTGACAAAAAGCTGAATGTTTGCTCTGGTAGTGTGAGTGATCTTTGTTCTTCTGTGGAAGCAGAGGAAAGGCCAGTCTTTGAAATGTCAGTTTTTTTAAAATGCCTTTTTTTTCTTTCTCTTTAGCTGGGTTGAAAACTTTGGCCGAGAAGGTCTGGGGCTGCTGTTGGATGTTTTGGAAAGACTGGTTGAAGTGAAAAAGTAAGGATGATTTAATGTAAAATTGCCTGTTTTCTTAATATGGAAACAGCATTTAATTGCACTCTTTTTTTTTGTATTCATTAAGCCAGGACAAAGTTGTGAAGAGGAGTCAGCATAAGGTTGTACAATGTTTGAGAGCCTTCATGAATAATAAGGTATGGGAGTTTATTTAATCTGGAAATCTGTATTACTACAGTTCAATCAGATCAGTGGGTATAAGCCTGTGCAATTTGGGGAAGGGCTCTATTGATTGTAGTTAGAACTTCTTTCTGCTGGCACTTCCTTTCTGCAGAAATAGATAAAACTGCAAACTTCTGATGCTGCTGTGTGCTGTTATTACAGAATAACAGATTTGTTTTGGACTTTTCTCTCAATTTTTAAAATTATTTGGTGGAGTTAAATGTCATTGGAAATATTTACTGGAAGGAATTGTTGCTGTCTCTCATTAGACATTTGATGCGGTCATTTAGATTGCCTCCAACTCCTCTTACAATTGTTCTTCTGTTGTTCAGTATGGATTGGAGAGAATTATGGGAGAAGAGAGGAGCCTTTTGTTGCTGATCAAAGCAATTGATCCCAAGCAGACTAACATGATGACGGATATAGTTAAGCTCCTTTCTGCAATATGCATTGTTGGAGAGGAAAACATGTAAGTACTGTATGTAGCCAAAAGTAGTAAGATAGTTTTATGATATCTGAAATTATAGTTACAACTGAATGAAACTAAAATTTTCAACTTAGTACAGATACTACTTCTAAATATATCTTGTCAACTTTCAAAATACTTTTGTCTGTGATTTTTAGTATGGTCATATCCATTGGAGCTTTCCTTTAGGCATGTGGTTACATTGATGGGATGGAAATATTTAGGCAGCCATTCTTTTGCTTAAACTTAGAATGTATTTTAAACATTATAATCCAGTAAGTGTTTCTTTGGCTACAAAAGTCTCCAAAGGAAACAAATACTGCTCACACCTTTTAAGTTGTACACAAGAAATTGGGGCAAGTGAATTCTTTGGTAAGATTCTTCAGCAAACAAATAAACAACAAGATTGAATTTATCTCCCGAGTGAAATACTTCTTTTTCTTGCAGCCTTGAAAAAATTTTGGAAGCTATAACAGCAGCAGCAGAGGAAAGGAATGTTGATAGGTTCTCTCCTATTGTAGAAGGTCTTCAAGATAACTCAGTTCAGCTGCAAGTAAGCATTTTGGTTTTGCAAAATTCTTAGTAAGTGAAAATAAATATACTTCTTTTTCTGTATTGAACAAGTCATTACAGTAAAAAGAAGGAGCAATACTGTTTCAAATCATTGTAAAAATTTGGAATGTTCATAATACTTTGTTATCTTTCAAAATATGTCATGGTAAGACTTGGTGTTGAGAAACACAGGGATGCTGCATGTTAATTAGTTGATTTCTATTCACCCAAATCTTACAGGCTTTGGGAGCTGAACTTATACTGCCTTTTCAAATTAAATGTGGGTCATATATTCAAATGAATGATTGGTGATGTTTGCTTAAAAATTAATAATAATAAAAAAGCAGATCTGTGTCTCATGGCTAGTTTATGATTTCATAAAATTCCCACCAGAGAGTTTGAGGAAAGACAGCTTTCACCTTTTTTTCAGTGTTCATCTTTCTTCAGTTGTATATAGACTTTGCTGCAGAAAGACACAAGGTATCACAGTGCATTTAAATCATCATTTAAAATCATTGATTTAAGAGTGTAAATATTAACTTATATTGATTTTCATGTAATTCATTTAAACTGAATGCTGTTCATAATTATAGTTCTCAGTGAATATTATGGAAATGGTAATAGATTGTTATGGAAGGCCAAAATAGGCCTAAACATGTCCTGGCTTGCCCAGACATATTTACTGCTCTTCCTCCTTCTGTTGATGGGGGGAAGCAACCATGGGAAAGGAAGACAAAATCCTGGTGCCTTCCAGTCTCCTTCTCTCCTTCCAAAAATGTAAACAGGGTATCTGCACGTATTTATACACTCGTTTGTGTTCTACCCTAAAAAGGTAAAAGCAAGCCCTGACTTTACCTAATATGGGCAGATTTGGCAAATTGCCATTCTGATTGATCAGTCTGTGGCCAAAGAGCCATTACTGATAAAAAGAGATGAGCAGGTAAAGACAAGATGCTCTGCTTTAACATGCTTCCTCCTCATTGCTTTCTGCGGTTGCATCCTGCCATGCCCTGCCTGCTACATAATAACAAGCTCTGATACTTTGGGTTTATCTATCTGGAAACTGCCTTGCCAAGTTTACCAGGGTTAGGCATTAAGTGCCTCACGTGATAGGCTCACTTACCCAGAGCAACATTGTGCCTGTCTGCACATCCGGGAGACACCCTGCCTGTACCTCTGCAAAC
Organism: Eubucco bourcierii; assembly: GCA_013396675.1. Classification (NCBI taxonomy): domain Eukaryota; kingdom Metazoa; phylum Chordata; class Aves; order Piciformes; family Ramphastidae; genus Eubucco; species Eubucco bourcierii. Next base: position 389,763 of record VWZE01002925.1, read on the forward strand.
CTCCGTGCCAAGTCTGAAGTCAAAGAGGAGCCAGGATCAGGTCAGATATTGTTTGCCTCTCTCCCAGTGCCCTGTTAGAATCTGGGAAGACCTAGAAGGCTTTCAAGACACCAGCAGAACTCCCTGCAAGCATTTGGGTAATGTCTAGAAACTGTAGTTAGCCCTAGGAATCCAGAGATAACTTTCCTGAGTAAATAAATAATCAAAAGCTTTGGGCTACAAATGCACATAGCTGGCTTGTATCTAATTTTTCATCTATGAATATCCCCAAGTCAACCTCTGAAGGGATTCTCTCAGTCCATTCTTCATCCAGCCTGCACTGATGCTGGTGATGCACCAGCCTAGATGCAGGATGGCCTTGTTGAAGTTCATGATGTTCACATAGGCCCATTTCTCCAGCTTGTCTGGATTCCTCTAGATGACATCCTTTTATACTCCCATCTTTAGTTTTTGATTATGTGATTTCATGCCTCTTCGTTATATAATAAAGCTTTTCACAGTTGGAATTACTTATTTATCTTTTTTATTTACAGTCTCTGAATAAGTCACCTTCTAACCTTTTGTAGTATTTTGGATATTTGTAGTATAGCTTGAATGAACAAACTGTCATTCTTTTTTACTCACAATTGTGAAAATCGCTACCAAAATACCTGGATTTGTGAAGTGCATTCTATAATACAAGTTCTAGAAATGCTAAACAGAGGTCAAGGGAATGTCATATAGAAGTTGAAGGAGACAGAAAATTGTTGTCCAACATACCCTGTTCAAAGTAACTAAGTTTATCTGACAAATGGTTTCCTTCTGATTCTTTTATTTGGTTGGTTGTTTTTCTGTTGTAGTTTGCATAGATATCTCTGTGTCTTCCATCTTGAGTAATAGATCCGATAGCAAGATTAGTATTTGTTTTTTCTTGTCTTTAAATCTTGCTGTCATAGCCATAACAAGAATCAGTGACTGTGATAGGATAAATTAATCTTTGAATTACTGCTTGGTTTTCTGGCAGTATGAACACTGCCATGCCATAACTTTTATTTATTTATTTATTAATAAATTTTATCTGTTTGGAAGAGATCTCAGAGATCATCCAGTCCAACACCAGGCCCACATGCCACTTAAAACCCCTGAAGAATGATGACTCCACCATTGCCCTTGGTGGCCATTCCAATGTATGGAATGGCCTTCTTCACCCTTTTAGTGAAGAAATATTTCTTAATATCCAGTCTTAATCTCCTTTGGTGCAGTTTGTAACCATTTCCTCTAGTCCTGTCACTTGTCATCAAAGAGAAAAGGTTGGGCCCCTTCTTGCTGCAACGTCCCTTCAGGTAGTTGTAGAAAGCAATGACATCTCCCCTCAGCCTCGTCTTCTTCAGACTGAACGACTCCAGCTCTCTCAGATACTTCTCATAGACCTTATGCTTCAGGCCCTTGACAAGCCTTGTCCTTTTCTGGGCACCCTCCAGCACCTCAGCATCCCTCCTATAGTGAGGGGCCCAGAACTGAACACAGTACTCCAGGTCTAGCCTCACCAGTGCTGAGTACAGGGGAGCAATCATCCCCCTGTTCCTGCTGGCCACAGTATTTCTAATGCAAACCAGGATGCCACTGGCTTTCTTGGTCACCTGGGTATGCTGCTAACTCATATTCATCCAGCTATCAACCAGTACCCCGGGGTCCCTCTCTAAATTGCAGCTTTCCAACCACACATCTCCAGGTCTGTAGCTTACCTTGGGATTGTTGTGACCCAAGCGCAGGACCTGTCACTTGGCCTTGTTGAACTTTAGGCAGTTAGCCAGGTCATATGATGACTGAGGGAAGGGTAATATATTTTTTGTTAAAAAAAACTTTAATATTGTAAATATTTTTCTCAACATGGATTTATTACACTGAGTTAAAGTTTTGAATAAAAAGCAAGTCAAAGAATTGATGGATTCTCTACTTCCTTCATTTCGACTCTAAAGATTTTTAAATCCCTGTAAGGCATATTGTGCTCCATTACTGCTGGTGGTAGTCAGAGTATAGAAAGATAGAATCATAGAATGGATTGGTTTGGAAGGGATGTCCGAAGCTCATCTAGACCAACCACACTGCAGTAAGCAGGGACACTGTCCACTAGAACACACAGCTCAGAGCCCTGCGGAGCCTGACCTTGAATATTTCCAGGGATGGGGGCTCAAATACTTCCCTGGGCAACCTGTTCCAGCCTCATAGTGAAGAACTTGTACCTAATATCCAATCTAAATCCACTCTTCTCTAACTTAAACCCGCTGGCCCTCGTGGTATATTGGTCCCTCTCCAGCCTTCTTGCAGGCCCTCTTCAGGTACTGGAAGGCTGCTATTAGGTCTCCCCAGAGTCTTCTCCAGGCTGAAAAACCCTGGTTCCCTCAGCCTGTCCTCATAAGAAAGGTGCTTCAACCCCCTGATATTTTTTGTGGCTCTCCTCTGGACCTGCTCCAAGAAGTCCATGTCCTTCCTATTTAAAGGGCTCCAGAGCTGGGCACTTACAGCAGTGTAGGAGCGTTAGACAGTCAGGGTCAGGTAGATTCTTTCCAGCAATAGTTTTTATTGGCTGGAAATGTGTGATATTTTGTTTGTTCTTATATGTAATTTGCTTTTTATTGTTGAAAAACGTATCAGGTTGATACTGGCTTCACACAGAAGATGTCTCTAGATTAGTGTGGAAAGAACCAGTCTTCTTTCTGTTTCCCCTCCTCTTCAGGATTCTGTACTTTGCTAATGTATGAAAAATTTTAGTGATTGCCTGATTTCCTTTAAGAGTCAAAAAGGAGACCTTATAGTGGCAAGGCCTGGAAATCTGTAAGGAGAACTGTAGAATAATACTTTTTTGAGGAGCAGCTGGATCCTTTTCATAAGGCTCAGTCTACAGTTAAGATTAGTGAGGAGAGAGAGAAAAAACATTAACCTCCAGGTGTGGTGGGACTGGAAAGGGATTGCAGAAGGAAAGTATAGACTATAACAATGTATTTCTTTTTACGTTATATACTATATATTAAGAAATATTTATTAATATAATAAATCAAAATTAAAAAAAAAGTCAAAATGCAGAAATTAGTTTTAATGTTTAATAATGGTACTTCAGTGTCTCTTTTCATTGGTTAAGCAACTTTCTGCTTTCTTTGGCATGAATATGGATATTGAGACATTAAAAATTTTCATTCAGTAGAGACAAACACTTTGAATATACTACCCAATTTCAGGATATTGTATCTAACTTGAGAAAATTTATGACCCTATATTCTCAGTACAGCACATAAGGTTTTGAGATCATCCAGGCCCATTAGAGCACTTACGAGATGCCTACTTCTCTGTCTATGTTTTACAAGAGTATAGGTCCTCAGACACCTGAAATTTGCAGTATTTGTGCTTTGAGTGTTAGGCTTCCAAATACGATAATGAATTTTAAGGAGCTGTGATATATTTGCATGCGTGTAGATTTAATAACTTTTAATAAAAGATTTTAATAAAAGGAGCTTTCTATAACTCTCTTCTCTATGCAGTTCAAAAAACACATGAAAACTGCCCTGAAAGCAGAGCAGTTAACCTGCTGCTTCAAATCTCCATTTACCTGGTAGCCATATTGGTGATTTGCTCATTTACCCCTTTTTACGAAATAAAGTCAAAAATTGTAAGGGCCTGTCTAAGTATAAATATACCTTCTGGATTAAAATGAAGGTGGACAGGTGGTAGCTAATTTGATCAACAGTTGGGAATGAGTTTCAAAAATTATACCCCCTTATAAATAGCTGTTGCTAAGCAGACCCTTTAAGAAATAGGTAGGTACCAGTATATTAATGGCAGTTGACACAATTGAGATACAGTCATAAGAAATGATAATCTCTAACCACTTAGAGATTTCTTATAAACATGAGCACTTTCATACTCACTGTTCACAGTGATGTTCATCTCCAGCAGTGAGATACCACTGATGACATAACTAGATCAGTACAGAAACCCTTCAGCTTAGTTGTTAACTGTGCACTATGAACTGTCATTTTTCTGGGACTGCTCTGCAGGTATTAAACAAGTACTTTTCTACTACTGAAACTGTCTCATAATTGTGTTGTATCTCCTTTTGATATTTTGTTATCCCTGGATACAAAGATAAAAGCACTGTTAAGACTGAGAATTAAAAAATGTAAATGTTACAGCCAAAATACTTCAACTAAACATATTAATTTGAATTTACCAATAGCATTACCTTAAAGTTCCTGAAAAAGGGTAACATTTTGCTGTTTGAATTGCTGTATCTTATATAGACATGGAAACTTCTAATGAAAGTTCTTGTCTCTCTTTTTCTTAAGTTGAGCTTCCATTTGAGCATGTTCCTTCCACTAAAAGGCTGGGGTTTTTTTGTTTTGTTTTTCAGACTCCACAAATGTTTGCTAAATTTTCTTTTTTAAGAGCAGAAAAATCAAGGTTCCTCATGTGGATCAGTTGTAATCTTTTATAACAATGACATTGACCTTGTGGTTAATTTGACAGTGTCTTAATGAGATAAAAGTTTGCAGTTGTCAGTTACTTGGCATATTTGCCTTGATTATCAACTTGATATATGTAGGCTTGCTTTGTGGCAGCTCAATTTGACACTAACAACTGACCTTTTCTATTTTGAATTGACTAACATTTCTGCTACTTGAAGGCTGAATATATAAAAGGCCTCACTAGGATGATTTTTGTTGTGTTTATTTCGTGGGTGTGTGTATCTACTTTTTGCATTTGTTGGAAGCAGATAATATTTGCCGTTTTATCTTTTCACTGAATCCAAAATTATGTAAATCACAGTTAAATTTTTTTGGTTAAAGACAAAGTTGGTGATCTTAGTTTGAGGATATAACTACAGGCAAAAGTACTACACAGTTTCCAGTTTTGTTATTCTCTTAAAGTGTTGCTCAAGAGCATGCATATAAGGCAATCATGTATCTTCGTAGGCTATGAGGACCATGCGAAAAGTCATGGAGTCAGGTAATACTCTTCTGACACAACCAATTTTGATGTATTTAAGACAGTGATGAAAACAATGAATTCAGTGTTGTCCTGTTCTTCTCATTCTTGTCATACAATCAAGTGCTTCTATGCTCTAATCTTCATCTCTCATTGTTCCTCAGGCAGACAGTTTAACTAATAGGAGAGTGATGTTACTTCTTTTGTTCAGTTCTAGTTGCAGTTCCTTCTAATTTTCCACTTAGAATTGAGAAAAGGCATGATGTTGAAGCAACATTAATGTCTTCCTTTTCCAGTTCAGTTTTGAAAAACAAGCACTGATCATCCCTGTGAAAATCAGAAGATATTTCATGTCTGTCCTAGGAGAAGCATTTTTGTGACAAAGGAACATGTCTTATTCTATTCAGCATCAGCATAGCCCTATCAATATTTGTAGTTGCCAGGGAATACTATTTCATCATTCTTTTTCATTTAGTAAATAGGACAATGTGAGATGGTACCAGTGTATGGTTAGCTGAAATTTTTGACTATTCTTTGTTGTTCTGTGTTAACAAGATGCTTTGCATAATGGGTTGAATTGGAGCAAAGCTACCTTATCTAAGTGTAGAACCTGATAATAAGTATTTTAAGATCCATGTAAGTGTGTATTCATGTGGGTGGTACATTTAAAAATTTTTACTATATTTTTTTTTTCATTATTAGCAAGAGTAGATAATTGATGAATAACAATGTAATATCTATATCAGACCAAATCTACAACCAACTTAATAGTGGTAAACAGAATTTAACTACATATGCATGATCTTTATAGTCTTTTCTACAAATTAATGCTTGCAATAAGAGTGAGAAAAGTGAAGTGGAAAATCTTAGTGTAGCTTCTTTAAATCAAATGTTCAAGATAGGGCATAGGATTAGGATTACACATACGATGTAGTACTGATTGTCTTTGCCTAATGAAGGAAAAAACTTCTCTAAGCTACTGAGATGTACCTATGTATTTCGCCAGAAGAGGAGCAAGTGTAGTGCCTCATCTCTGAGATAAATATACAAAGTCAAAGCAGGGCATTAAAAGTGTTGCCAGTGGAATATACTCGCAGACCCAGAAGTCCTCAGAATACAGACATGGTGGACAACATTTAGCTGCAGTTCTTCAGGGCTGAAGAAGGGAAGGAAGCCTCTAACTAGAGTGCCAAGTAAAGCGAAAGATTTGTTCTTAGCGTTTTCCTGAAGAAAGTGCCTGCAGTGGGATGTAATTACCATCTGGGTTAGAGAAGCCCCTCAGGAAAGAGTATTTAAATGTTGCAATTCTCAGCACTACAACAAAACTTTAGAAGGTTCACCAGAGAGCTGTGTATTACTGTATGCCTTTCACTGTTAGAATCTAAAATAATTTCACTTCTTCAGCCATCTTCTCAAGGGCAGACTGACAGAATACCTCCATCTACAGAATCTATAACTCTTCCCATATTGATTTTAGATGTAGACCATTTGCCCAAAATATTTTGCTCACAATGACTCCTGCCATCCTAGGAAGCTAATTTACCTATTCACTAAACTTCGTACTTCCTCAGCAGACATACCTCTTCATTTACTGAAGATGAGACGTCTTTGTTGATATGGATATATCTTTCCCATCTTGGATGAAAGTTCAAATGGCTGTCAGTCTTTTTACAGAATCTTATGTGAAGTAATTGAGTGTAAAAGAATGCAGTTAGGACCCACTCATCTGGCGTGCAAGCAGTGATTGATATTTCTGTGTCCCCAGAGTTGACATTTATAGAGCTGTCAAATGAGAGCCAAAGGTGTTTTCCGTGTTACATTCGAGAGGTGTCTGTGAAAGATGTTAGATCTGGGATAATTGTTCTTCATTATTTTCTGAATTAGAAAGTTTGAAGAAAAATAGTTATGAGTGGATGCTCCTTGGATTTGTGTGTAGTATGAATACCTGTAAAGTACTTGAAGAAAAGAATTGCTTATCTGTAGGTTCCTTTCTCCCTTAAGTTCTTTCAATTCTTTGGACTCTATGTTCAGTTTGGTCCAACCCTTTGTTAGCAGAATTAGAGGCTGGATTGTCTGTTTCTATTGAAGAAATTACCCTATCTGTTATTTCTACTGTGTCATTTTGATTAGTAGCCACACTCTAGAAGCAGGAAACAGACTTGTTTGACTGTTGTTAGATCTGAAATCAATAGTCCTTTCTGGTAATAATTATAAATGACAGTCTGTATTTGAATGTTCAGAATTTAACACGACTTTAGGATGAGAAAGTAACAATCTGGTATTTCCAAGCAAGTCACTTGAGTCTATCTTTGTAATTTAAAGAAATAATCATGACAGACTTGACTTTTTTTTTTTCCTTTTTTTGTGGTTGAGACTTTCTAAAGAGGTAGAAGTAAAATATCAGACTTATTTAAAACATTGTTGATTGGTAACAACTGACCTTTCTAAGTAAGTGTCAGATCTTTCTCTTTAGTGATGTAAGACAGTGAACAGGATTTAGGTTGCAAGCAAGCCAGCCCATCAAGCATTTGAGCTGTCTAAATTCTTATGTAAACAATGAAAATCCAAGACACAGTTTGGTTGCCCACACATGAACTTAAAACCTAATGTCTACGAAGGCATCTGAAATGACATCGTTCCTTTAGGAGATTCCCATCCTTCTGGATCGGTATTTGTAAGCCAGATAAAACACACTGCAACAGCTGTAATAGTACTCTATTCTTGGTTCATGTTTAGGCTGAATTGAGTCTCTTAGTCAGTGAAGACAATAGGTCCTAGACTACCCTGGTTACTCTGTGTAAGGAAGATCTCTTTGGAATCTATTATCTTAAAGATGAGCATTAAAGAAGAATCCAGTAGGCTGCTGATTAAAACAAATGGGAGTTTGGCTATCTATATGGACATATATATATAGATATTTATTTACATATAGACATCTAAATGCAGGTATCCGAAGCTAGATTGTGTTGTCTGGATAAACTCTTGAGAATTCTGTTTGAGTTTATTCCTGTGTCTTACACAGACACTAATTGGACTGAGCTTGCTCCTTCTTTACTTGGTGTACTGTCAGGCATAGGGTAATGTTAATACATTGTTTCTTCCAGCTGCAGAGTTTAGGATAGCAGAAAATGTGTTTGCTCTTAAATCTTCTCTGTGTTATTGGTTGAAATTGCCTTTAAATAAGCTACTCAGAAGCTGCTCATCAAGATTGAGGGGTATTTCTCTCCCTCTCTTGGTTTTGGCATGTTCCCTCAAAATCTAACTTTCCAGACTTCATCATTACTGAAATACTCACAAGCTTGTTTTTCCTTCTTGATAGAATTTAACACATTTTTTCCATATGGGTTTTAGGTTCATTAAACAGATCTGCCTTGCTGCAGTCTACTCCTAGGTGAATGAACTAATTAGAATCATAGAATCATAGAATAGTAAGGTTGGAAGGGACCTCAAGGATCATCTAGTTCCAAACCCCTGCCATAGGCAGGAACACCTCCCACTAGTACAGCTCACTCAAGGCCTCATCCAACCTGGCCTTGAACACTTCCAGGGAGGGAGCATCCACAACCTTCCTGGGCAACCTGTTCCAGTACCTCACCACCCTCCCTGGAAAGAACTTCCTCCTAACATCCAGTCTAAATCTTCCCTCTGCCAGTTTAAACCCATTGCCCCTTGTCCTGTCATTGCAAGACCTTGTAAATAGTCCCTCCTCAGCCTTCCTGTAGGCCCCCTTCAGATACTGGAAGGCTACTTTAAGGTCTCCTCAAAGCCTTCTCTTCTCCAGGCTGAAGAGTCCCAACTCTCTCAGTCTGTCCTCATAGTAGAGCTGCTCCAGCCCTCTGATCATCCTCGTGGCTCTCCTCTGGTCCCTGCAATTGAATTCCCAGTTGATCAAATTTGACTAAAGTACTACAATAACAGTACTTATTACTGACATGTTTCTTGGTTTTCATTGTTATGTCTTGTCTCTGTTCTATTTGAATAGCACACGTGCTCATGCACCTTGTAGATTTGGCAAATTAAAAGAAAATACCTTTTTTTCTTTTGGCTGCAATTACATCTGTAGACTTCCTTTCATCTCAACTGCATTGCTGTCTCAAAGATAAAACTGTAGTTTACTCCTGGTTAGGATTTTCACAGTAGCACACTTTGTTAAGTCTCTGATTTTCTCTTCAATGATAATTTAAATCAAGTGTGATAAATGCTGATTTCCTGCTTAGCAGTTCATTCACATTAAAGTTTGCATGAAAATATACTGTATTTTAAACTGGTAACAATGACAAGGTTCCAATTCTGATGTAATCAAATAACATGGAGTTTGCCTTTATTTGAAATGTAAATGTAGCCTCGTAGTACTTTCTTACTGACTGTATGAGTGTTGAAGAGTGAAGTCTGCAATCATTGAAATGCATCACTGATGTTAACAGAAGTACAGGCATTGATGGCATCTGTCAGCATACTGAATTAATAGTTTTGAATGGCAGAGCTAATTGAATCAAGAAAATACAATTCAGTGAAAAACTCAGTACTGCAGAGAGCAATAGATTTGTATTATTAATGTGTAGATATATGTACAGAGCTTCATAGAAGTTTTGAGAGAATAGAACTTGATTTCAGTGCTTCAAGTAAGAGGAAGGAGAAAGCTTGTTCCCTATTCCTATTCCTGTTTAAAGCAACTTTTGATGTAAGGTTTGTTTTATGATGCACTAAGGCAAGAATAGATACTGACATGGCAAATTTTTCCAGATGAACGTTGGATGCATTAGTCCAATGGTTCCAACCATACCATGCCATGCCACACTGCGCTGTGGCATCCTTATCCTCTAGGCATCTCTACAAGTTGGAGAGATGATCTCATCTTCTGGCACAAAGTTGTGGGGCCCTTGGTGTTCTCCATCCAAGTGACTTGAAATACCATCATTTACAGAATTGGGTGGAGAATCCCTGATGCTTAATTGGGGTATTGTAACATTTGGTCTCTGTCAGCCTGCTGGAGGACACAGTCTGCTTGACTTGGTTTTTCTCAACAGGTTTACAATTCTTACGTGGATTAAGAGGTTGTTTGTTAACACTTATTACATCTCAGTTATTATACCTGAGCTATTTCATTCTCCTACAGTGCTAACTAAAGGTTTTCTATGTTACCATAAGTAGGACTATGTTATGCTGACTACTATTGCACCCCTGTGACAGTTCAGCTAAATTAATATATAAACCTATTTTCATACATGCATTCTTTGCAATAAGATAAATAGTTGTGATGTATGTTTAATCTTACTGTGTTTCTCATGGAAACCTAATGAGTGCTGTTATTTCTTACAGTCTATATGGAAGTAGCTAGGCCATCTAGTTGTTCTGGTGACCATATGTAAATTCAGTATTTGGAATTACATGTACTTTGAAGATGACTGATACAGTATGTTCCTGGAATTGGCTTTTGCCTTACCACAGCATAATACATTATCGTTTGTTAGATGATAAAAGGTTTTACAGCAGGAAAATTGTTTGAACCAAATTGCTTTACTGGTTTACATAGTATATTAGACCAGAAGACATATCCTAGTTGAGTTGTGCCTTTTAAAACCTCTCAAATGCTGGAAATATATGAATAATGTTTCCTGTGCATTGAATCATGATGAACAAACAGTAGAGAGGGTAAAAAAAAAAACATAATAGCTGTTGTCCTTATTTATGATTAAAAGGTTGGTGTTATTCTAAAGAATTGTAAATCTGGACAGTGAACTCCTGATACTTGTAGCTATGGATTTTCAACAGGAATCTCTTGATTCTTCAAAAGAGATTCACTATTTGACTTGATGCTTGCATTTGAGCTGAAGTACCAGTTACCATAATGACACTCTGGGTGTTAAAAGAGGGTAGATTTTTGAAAAGAAGGGGGAAAAGCCCTTTGTGTTATTCAAGCTCGGGTTAATCAGCATTTTGTCTTCTAATACATGTTTTCCACAGTTCACACAGAGTTTAGCCTTTACTACTTCTTTTATGGCAATAACTTTTAATATATATGTTTAGAGGTTGACAATTATGCTTATCAAAAGTATTTACTATGTGCCAAAGTTCATTTACTAAAGGAATTTGATACTTGAATAAAATGAAAGAAATAAGTGGAGTTAAATTTAATTGTAATGAAAAAATTTCATGTAGCTGATAAGAAACTTAAGTATCTTAACTATAAGATGACAGTAGATTGATAATTTGACATGACATAATGTCTAATAGTTCATTATGTCTTTTTGACTGTGATGCATATTAAAATCTGAGAAATAAAATAATTTACTATTTCCTCTGTTACAGGTGGCTTGCATGCAGCTTATCAATGCTCTTGTTACATCACCTGATGACTTGGATTTTAGACTTCACATCAGAAATGAATTTATGCGCAGTGGATTGAAAGAGATATTGCCAGTAAGCTTCTTGGAGTTTCTCTTTGCATCACTATATAAGTTGCTGGACTATTTGAAATTGAGAGGAGGAGTGGGAGAAGAAATTCTAATATATCATTCCCAAAGGTATTTTTTGAAGTCTGGGCATGAACATGTGAGAATCACTCTTAAAAAAAAACCGACTATGAAAAAGTAAAGAGTGGTCTCTAACTACACAGCATTGTTAGGACTTCACTTTAGAACATGTGGCACACTGTTGTCCAGGCACTTGCTAACTCAGGCTGAAGCCACACTTAGCTTTTGAATATTCAACTTGTATTCTTTTAAACTTTTAAAATAATATAGACTTATGTAAGTTATAAAAATAAGATTTATTTATTTTTTTTTTTACATATAGGAAAGCTGATTTTGCAAACCTTTCTACTGTCTTTTCTTTGCAGCAATTGAGATGTATAAAGAATGAAGCACTGGATATTCAGCTGAAAGTGTTCAATGAGCATAAGGAGGAAGACATGATTGAATTCTCTCATCGTTTAGAAGATATTAGGTCTGAACTAGAATATCCTTTTTTATCAGCAAGAGAAACATGAATAAAGTGACATTTTTCTGGTATAGTTTCTCTTTAAAAAGTTAGCAGTCCACGTTTGACTGACATTTTTTTTTTTTTCTTGCTGTTTCTTTCCTTAACACTTTTACTGAAGTAAATGATGTTTACAACATGGTGTGGAATACAGTTAAGGACACTAGTGCTGAAGGATATTTTCTTTCTATTCTCCAACATCTTCTGCTGATAAGAAATGATTATTTTATACGGTATGTTAAGTGTTAATTATGTATTTTATTTTTGTTTAGTCATCAATAAAATATATCTTCCATAAATGTAATGATAAATAGTTTAGTCTTTTTTCTGTGTGGATTGCAATTTGTAAGTATTCCTTTGTGAACAGTGTTCAGATGTCTCAGTTTTCTGTCTCTTCTGCTAAAGATATAACATGATATATAAGTAGTGAAAATTATTATTGAGATCTGACCCTTACTATCTGCAAGTGTATATGATCAGGACAAGTCTTTTAACTAGTTGTAAGTCATGATAGTAGCTTTGCCGTTCTGTGGTGTCAAAGGACAAGACCAAGTATGCACATATGTGCACTTCATGCAGAAACGTGAACATGTGCTTAATTTAGAGAAACTTCTGGGAATTGAGTGTTCTCATTATGCATTATAGGTCTATGAGAACATACTAATGTCTTCTGGAAAAGTTTTTAGATAAATCACAGGGAAACGGTCAATAAAATTTGAGGTGTTGGGAACTGCCAAATACTTTCCTTTCTAGAATCTTCTTGTGTTGTTTTTAAGGAAACACTGGAGGAACCAGCTATAAACTAAGGAAGGAAAGCCATTATTACTGCAAAGCATTCTGCATAACCTTGCATTTCAAATAAGGTCTAGCACAGGTTGCCCATGTCAGGCTCATACCCTTAACCTTTAATGGTACATCTCTGCTAGACCTCATCTACCTGAAAGGGTTTAAATTCACAGCTCGCTGTTTTAGGCAAGTGACCCAGCTGTTGTACCCCACCTCAGCATTTTAGAATAAGATGTTATTCATCCCTTTTACTGAAGTAGGGCTGCAGTGCATGCATAGTATAATAAAAAAGCCACAAAACCAGAGGGATCAAGTGGAAGGATGAGCCTTCTTTGTACTCAGATGAGGAAACAAGAGGTCATCTGAATGGAAATACAGTCTTCCTCATTTTCGTGAAGGGAGAGATTAAAAGTTTATGATAATGAAAATCATTTAAGTCCACTGTTTTTATTTTCATGGTTTGTGTAAACCAGGAAAATAAAACCAGTGTTTTACTTGGATTTCTAGATAAGGTTTAAAATGCTTATTAATAAACAAATATGCTGAATTTATCTGTTTTTAGTCCACAGTATTTCAAATTAATTGAAGAGTGTGTGTCCCAGATAGTGCTACATAGAAGCGGAACAGACCCTGATTTCACCTATCGTAAAAGATTAGATATAGATTTCAGCCATTTACTAGGTAAGTACTACACTTGGAAATTATTACAGTATCATACTAAACTTAGATATTCAAAAAAACAAGCTAAAGTTGTATATGTGATTAAGAATCTTGTGTTCCCTGTGTATGTACAAATGTGTTTTATTTATTTTTTCAAGATATTTGTGTAGATAAAGCAAGATTAGAAGAATGTGAAGAGAGGGCTTCTGAACTTTCCAGAAAAGTAAGTAATTTTAAAGTTATGTGATCATAATATGTACGCAGATTACCTAATAACTTCATGAATGGTGTAACTGGACGTGACATAGTTCTGTGTTTAAGAGGGAATGTGGATGTTTCTTGTGGACTAGGAAGGAGAGAAAAGGAGTGTAAAGTAGTAAATCTTATGTGAGAGGCTTTTTACAGTGTTTTTTAAGACTTCATGTACAAGTCGCCCCAAAATCAACTGAATACTTTATTTGAAATTACTGATTTCTTCAACAAGATAAACAGTGGAAGAATAAGAACAGACTAATTTGAATCTACGGAGTCTGTATTACTATATGTCGTTTTTCTATCTAATGTAATTACATCTTAATATTTTAAGTACTTTGCCATTTCGTATAGTAAACACTTGTAGTGGCAACAGGGGAGTTAGATTTATGGCACCAGGTTCTGCAGACTCCATTAGCAGAGGGTGGTGGTCCAAGACACAAGGGGGAATGGACAGAGGTGCCTGTCACAAGGGGCAAGGGAAAACCCTTCCAACCCCCTTCGCCCCCTCAGTTGCCCTTGCACAACAAATATAGAGCACTAGATGTCTAGGGTGCAGTGGTTTTGGAGGCAGAAGTAACACCATCTGGGGGATTGACTAAAGTAAATCAGTCCCCACCTTGCATCAGTACTGGTACCCAAAAGAAAAAGAGGAGGGTAATTGTTATTGGTGACTCCCTTCTGAAAGGAACAGAGGGGCCATATGCTGGCCAGAACCCTCCCACAGGGAAGTCTGCTGCCTCCCTGGGGCCTGGGTCAGGGCTGTTACCAGAAAGCTGCCTACTGTAGTAGAGCCCTCTGATTACTATCCCGTGTTAGTTATACAGGTGGGAAATGATACCTCTGGTCGATACCAGAGGTCTAAAAGCAATCAAAAAGGATTTCAAGACACTGGGAAAAGTTGAGGGATCGAGGGCACAGGTAATCTTTTCATCAATACTCTTAGTTGCAGGTTGGAATGCTGAGAGGAGCAGGAAATCATGCCTCATTAACAAGTGGCTTAGAGACTGGTGCCACCAACAAAATTTTGGGTTCTTTGATCTTAGGGAACTTTATAAGGCCCCAAGTGTGCTAGCATCAAATGAGGCATGTCTGTCTCAAAGTGGGAGAAAGATGCTAGGACATGAGCTGGCAGGGCTTGTTGAAAGGGCTTTAAAGTAGGCTGGAAGGGGGAGAGTGTCAAAGACATCAATACTAGAGTCGAACCAAAGGAGGCTAAGGGTGGTAGGCCAGAGATAGGGGTAAACCCAGCAGCCCAGCTGAAGTGTATGTACTTTAATGCATGCAGTATGGGTAACAAACAAGAGGAGCTGGAAGCCTTGGTACTAGAGGCAAACTGTGATGTTGTTGGGAAAAAAAAACAGAGGGTCAAGAGCCCATTTAGGACTGGCCAGTGCTGTTAAGAATAAAAAGTGCTTCTATTATATAGAATATATTAATGGCCAAAGAAGGGGCAAGGACAACCTCCTCTCCTTATTAGATGCAGAGAGGAATATAGTAACAAAAGATGAGGAAAAGGCAGAGGTACATGATACCTTCTTTACCTCAGTCTTCAATAGTGGGACAGGTTACCTCCAGGACAAGTGGCCTTCTGAACTGACAGATGGAGCCAGGGACCAGTACAGTCCCCCTGTAATCCAAGAGGAAGCAGTAAGTGACCTGCTGAGCCACTTGGATCCTCACAAGTCCATGGGACCAGATGAGATCCATCCTAGGGGTCTGAGAGAGCTGGCAGATGAGCTGGCCAAGCCACTCTCCATCATTTAGCAACAGTCTTGGCTCACTGGAGAGGTCCTCCACCAATGTGATGCTCATCCATAAGAAGATCTGGAAGGAGAAACTAGGAAATTACAGACCTGTCAGCCTGACCTCAGTGCCAGGTGAGGTTATGGAACAGGACATCTCGAGTTCAATCACAAAGCACCTACAGGATGACCAAACCATCAGGCCCAGACAGCATGGGTTTAGGAAGGGCAGGTCCTACCTGACCAACCTGATCTCCTTTTATGATCAGGTTACCCTCCTGGTGAATGTGTGGAAGGCTGTGAATGTAGTCTACCTGACCTTCAGCAAAGCCTTTGACACCATCTGCCACAACAAGCTCCTGACAAAGCTGGCAGCTCATGGCTTGGACAGATTCACTCTGATATGGATCAAGAACTGGCTGGGCCCAGAGGTGGTGAATGGTGCCACATCCAGTTGGCAACCAGTCACTAGTGGCATCTCCCAGGGATCAGTGCTGGGCTCAGTCCTGTTCAATATCTTTATTGATGATCTGGACCAGGGGATTGAGTCCAGCATCAGTAAGTTTGCAGATGACACCAAGTTAGGAGCAGGTGTCCATCGTTTGGAGGGTAGGAGGGCCCTGCAGATGGACCTTGACAGGTTGGACGGGTGGGCAGAGACCAATGGATGAGATTTAATAAGGCTAAATGTAGGGTTCTACATTTTGGCCACAACAACCCCAAGCAGCACTACAGGCTGGGAACAGAGTGGCTGGAGAGCAGTAGATAGTAGGGTTAACATGAGCCAACAGTGTGCGCAAGTGGCCAGGAGAACCAATGACATCCTGGCCTGGATCAGGAACAGCGTGGCCAGTAGGACAAGGGAGGTTATTCTTCCCCTGTACTCAGCACTGGTAAGGCCACACCTTGAGTACCACATCCAGTTCTGGGCCCCTCAATTCAAGAGAAATGTTTAGCTACTGGAAATTGTCCAGAGGGCAACAAAGCTGATGAGGAGCCTGGAGCACAGCCCTATGAGGAGAAGCTGAGGGAGCTGGGGTTGTTTAGCCTGGAAAAGAGGAGGCTTAGGGCAGACCTCATTGCTGCCTGAAAGGAGGTTGTAGTCAGGAGGGGGTCAGTCTCTTCTCCTAGGCAACCTACAACAAGGGGACTCAGTCTCAAGTTGTGCTGGTGAAGGTATAGGCTTGATAGTAGGAGGAAGTTCTTCACAGAGAGAGTGATTTCCCATTGGAATGGGCTGCCCAGGGAGGTGGTGAAGTCACCATCCCTGGAGGTGTTCAAGAAAAGTCTGGATGAGGTGCTTAATGCCATGGTCTACTTAATTGGATAGGGCTGGGCGATAGGTTGGACTGGGTGGTCTCGGAGGTCTTTTCCAACCTGGTTGATTTTATGATGCTATGATGCTATGATACTAAGATAACAGAGGTGGTACTTCCACTCTGTGGATAGATGGAAATTAAGAAGAGCAGATATTTTCTTTATGTCCATGGTATTTTTAACATGTAAGTTTTAAAAAACACAAAAGGAAATGTTTAAATGTATGCAAAATTATGCAGAACCAACTGCATCAACAGTTGTCTCTTTTTTCTTTTTTTCTTAGTTTGAAAAAGATTTTATAGTTCATCAGGAAACTCAGGCACTACTGCAAAGGAAGGAAGAAAGAATCAATGAACTTGAAGCAGAATTACAGGCTTTTAAATCACAGGTATAAGATGGTTTATCTGAATGTATGAAGTGTTGTTTTTGAAAGTGATTCCATTTTGCATCTTTTATAGATTCTTACAGTGCAGTTGAGGATTTTTTCAAAGAATCATAGTTATTGATTACTACTGGCTGCTAGTTTCCTTTATTTCTGTTGAACACAGAGAATTTTAGTGTGACATTAATTAGGTGTTCGAGTTCCCAGATCCTGTTTTTGCCTGAGCTCTGTTAATTAAACTGCTTTCTTAGATATCATTTGGATTTTGCTTTCAGTGTCATATATTGCCAAAGTAATTAAACCACATAGGTAATAAGTCTTATGCTTTTAAATTAGCATTCATCACTGTGATCTTTATCCCTGTGCAGGAAATTACTCATTACGCAGTTTGCTTTGCCAAAGCCTTGCCATGGATATCCAGCAGTGAAAAAAATAACCTGTGGCTGGATAAGAACATTTCCTGATAATTTTTCAATTTCCAAGCATAAATAGATATTTGAAAATGTGATGGAGAGGAATAGTGGAGATTTTTGAGACTAGTACTTAAGTTAACTTGTAATTGCTTCAGCTCCAAAATACGTGTAGGGAGACTGTGTGGCCAACTGATTTTTCCTGTGTCTTATTTCCTGACTAAAGAAAGACAGCATTGGGAAGGCATGCATATAGGAAGGTGATAAAATACATGTTTTGATCACAGGGACTTCTTTATAATTTTGAGTTTGCTTAATTTTCTTGGTGAGGAAAATTACTTTAGCTCTGCTTTTGACTGTTTAAACATGTCATTTATACTTCAGGTTTCTGGTGAGAACTATAATGGATTGGTGCAACTTAGTACTCTTAAATCCGTCTTAAGAGGGATCTTTTGTTTTCAATGGCATCAGTTGCTATTTAGCTCTCTCCTTCTACCTCCTATGACAGTTTTTCTCCTGGTCTTGTTCTTTTGTTGTGTGTGTTTGGGTGGATTTTTTTTGTTGTTATTAGGGCTTATTCGTTCCATTTCTACTTGTCAGAGTAAACAATACTTATGTTCAGAAAAATAATATTATTGCGCATGTATTTATTGATTTTCAGCTATTTCCTTTTAAAAATGTTTTGTTTGTTGTGTTTTCCTCCACTTTAAAAAATAATAAAATGGACTGGTTTAGCTCAGAATTACCAGTTAAAAATTTGATTAATACTAAAAGGATAGATATTTCTTATTTCTTCTTTTGTTGTTTTTGTTAGATATTTATTAATGCTTGAATGACAGAAGGTCTTCAAATAGTAGAAATAAATGTATATTTTGTATAGACTTACTGAAGCATTAATAATACCATATTGATACAGTATAGATGTCTTTATATATCCTTATATAGTTGATATGTAAGGCAGTTGTACTTTTGGGAAGGAATTATTTTCATCATTACTTTGTTCTTTCCATTCTGTAGAATGATAATGGTTCTGTATTGGAAAGTAACTGTTTTTCAGAAGAATTATTAATCTCTTCAGCATTTCTTTTTATGTCCTTGATCTGTTTATAATATGTAGGATAAGTAAGAATGTTAGAGAGTAGCATGTTATATTTTTAAATTTTAGCTAAACTGTGGTAGTCTAGATACATTTTATCAAGATACTTATCAGATGCATCTTAGATCATGATCAGTGAAATGTGACAAGTGGGATACAGCATTGCAGTTTATTTTTAGTATACACCCCCTTTCTGAATATCCACCTTGACTGTTGAGACTTCCAGTTACAAAATAGAAATCATGTTGGCTTCATTATAATTCATAATTGATTTACCTATGCAAGAAAAATGGGTCTGACTTTCAATTGGCTTGCTGGATCTAATCTATAAACTATGATCGTTACGGCACTTTGTTGATGAAAAATGTGAAACCAAATAAGAATACTTTCTTTATCAGTATGGCTCCATGCCACCTGGTTTTCCACCATCAGCACGTGGAGATGCATCTGTTGTTCCACTGGAAGGTGTAGGACCACATCAACTTCCACCTCCTCCTCCTCCACCACCGTTGCCTTCTAATGGAGCAATTCCACCACCACCACCACCTCCACCGCCACCTTTGAATGGATTTGGAGTTCCTGTTGCTTTTGGAGGTGCTCCTCCACCACCACCTCTACCAGGCTTGCCTGGAGCCCAGTGGTCTCCACCTTCATGTACTTTGCCCTTTGGAATGAAGCCTAAAAAAGAATTCAGACCTGAGGTTACAATGAAACGACTCAACTGGTCCAAGGTAGTACTGATTAATGACAAATACTTAATGTAAAATCCTACACAGTGCTCAGCATAAACAGATTCTCAGGAGTAAGACTATATAGGACAATTGATACATTAGTTAAAATAATGCAAGAGATTAGTACTTTCTGCATTTAGTTTTCACTGTTTACTGAAAACTGTGTTTCATTGATGGGTAGATATCTCATCTGGGTAGATATCTGCTCACTTTCTGAGATGCCTTGAAAAGTCAGTTGTGGTCTAAAATAATACAGCCTTGATACTGTCATGCCTTCTGAATCCTGCTGTACTTTGTCTTTTAGCAAACTGTTTACGCTGGATCAGTCACTGTACTGTAGTGATAGCTATACAGTTTCTAAACAAGTGTTTTGCATCTTTCTAATCTGGACTGTGGATAGAAGCATGGCAAGTCTCTCCATTTGTCCTTAGGGCATATGTATATGTGTAAATTTAAACGTGGAAAAAGTACAGTCTGTTTAGTTTTCTTCTTCTCTACTGTGATCAAATATACCAGGACTACCAGTCTACTGAGTGTTGGAAACTATAACTATTTAGACCAAATTAGTCAGTAAAAAGATTTTCAGAGTGTTATGAAGCAATCAAAGCTACAATCTAAAAAATAAGATACTTTAGTTAAATCAGCTGTGTTCAGAGACTATTTGAAGTTACTCCATGTTTTAAGTTTAGGCCAAAGATAATTTGCTGCATTTAGACCTTCGATAACAGAATATGTTGTCTGTATTGCTGTATATTGCTGTATTTGGTTTGCCCAAAATCATAGAGTCATAGAATGGTAAGGTTGGAAGGGACCTCAAGGGATCATCTAGTTCCAACCTCCTGCCACAGGCAGGGACACCTCCCACTAGTACAGGCCACTCAAGGCCTTGTCCAACCTGGCCTCGAACACCTGCAGGGAGGGAGCATCCACAACCTCCCTGGGCAACCTGTTCCAGTGCCTCACCACCCTCCCTGGAAAGAACTTCCTCCTAACATCGAGTCTAAATCTCCCCTCTGCAAGTTTAAACCCATTGCCCCTAGTCCTGTCATTACAAGACCTTGTAAATAATCCCTTCCCAGCCTTCCTGTAGGCCCCCTTCAGATACCGGATGGCTACTCTAAGGTCTTCTGGAAACCTTCTCTTCTCCAGGCTGAAGAGCCCCAACTCTTGTAGCCTGTCCCCATAGGAGAGCTGCTTCAGCCCTCTGATCATCCTCGTGGCCCTCCTCTGGACCTGCTCCAGCAGTTCCATGTCCTTCCTGTGCTGGGGGCTCCAGAACTGCACACAGTACTCCAGGTGGGGTCTGACGAGAGCAGAGTAAAGGGGCAGAATCACCTCCCTTGCCCTTGGTTGCTGTCTGGGCTGCATGTGCACACTGCAGCCTCATGTTGAGCTTTTCATCACCCCAGACCACCAGGTCCTTTTCCTCAGGGCTGCTCTCCAGCCACTCACCACTCAGACTGAAGTTGTGCTTGGGATTGTGCCTACCCAGGTGCAGGACCTTACATTTGGCCTTGTTGAATTTTATGAGGTTGGCTTGGGCCCACCTGTCCAGCCTGTCCATGTCCCTCTGGTTGGCATCTCTGAGCTTCTCCTATTTGTTTGTAGAGGGCCTCATCCACTTTGCCTTCCTGATCAGGAGGTCTGTATCAGACTCCTACTATGAAATAACCATCCTGTGGCTTCCCTTTAACTTTTACCCACAAACTCCCTGTTTTTGCGTTGGACATCCCCAGGTGGAGCTCCATGGCCTCTAATCTATCTTTGATATAGAGGGCAACACCCCCTCCCCTTCTCCCCTGCTTGTCCTTCCTGAAGAGTCTATAACTGAAGAGTCTATAACCATCTATCCCTATGTTCCAATTGTGAGATCCATCCCAACCATGTCTCAGTGATGCCAATGCATAAGTGTTATTATGTTCAATCAGACATATACCAAAAATGTGTAAGTCTTTTAAGCATTTAATTTGCTGTAGACTTTAGAGATCACAGTCTCTGTGTCAAAATAATTTAATTAATAAAATTTTGATTTGTCTCTTGCTTGTAGATTAGGCCTCAGGAAATGACAGAATCCTGTTTTTGGGTTAAAGCAGAAGAGGACAAGTACGAGAATGCTGACATGCTTTGCAAATTGGAACTTAAGTTTTGTTGTCAAAAAAGAGGTAAGTGATTGCTTTAATTCTCACCTTTTAGAGATATTTTGCAAATTCTTGGAACTTACATACATGTATGAAAACTTCAGAATGTAACATTAATGTTCTTTCTTCATACCTTTAATTTAAAAAGCTTGAGAAATTCTAGCCTGCTTAAGGCAGTAATATTGAACTATTTTGCAAAAAAGATATTGCAGAGGCACCGCCAAACCAGACAGGAATAGCCACCTGAAAACTGTGGATTTGTTGTAATTAGTTTGCACTCCTTTCAACAGTAAAATTACAGGTTCTCTTGTCAGTTGGGAATATACTGCTGCACAACCAGTTAAACAATGTAGAGAGAGATGAACCAAAATGTGCACGCACTCAAAAAGGAAAATCTTCCCACAAGTACCCAAAATACATTCACTCACCAAAACCAGGGTGAGGGCTCTTTAGACAGTGTTCCAGTCTAAGGGTAAGGGAAGAGGATCTGACTGCCAGATTGCTTGCTGTGTGCACAGCCCACTCTCTCCATAGCAGCACTCCATTTATACCTTGCAGTGTGGCCTGTGGTCAGTTTCTTAATTTGTTGCAAGACTGAGTCCTCCAAGCAACACGACCTGAGGTGCCACTTAATGTGTAGAGGCATCGAGCTGATCTTTATCAGCTCCTACCCAGTTGTCCGGTGTCTGTCAGGACCTTTGTGTTTGTGTACCTGCCACAAGAGAGTTGCAAAAATGCAGGTTTGTTGTTCACAATCAGTGTTTCTATTGAGTTGGGTGTTACTGATGATTACTGATGAAACTCCTTACTGAGAATGTTGTTCGGATAAAAAGACAAGAAAACCTCACAGACCAGAGACAGTTTTGCTTTCATGTGTTACAATAAGTCTCAAAGATAACTGTGATCCATTTATAATGTTAGGAGAATTCCCAAGAATATTCCCTGAATTAATAGGTTGGAAGGTTTAAAAGCCCTTTGAGGAAATACTGCTTCCTATGTGTAATTAAACAGTAACATTTGGGAGACAAGATGATGTTCAGGCCAAACATGCTAATGGCTCAGAAAAGGATTGTGAATCTCCACAGACAGCAAGAACATTAGAGTTAACAAGATTAACGTCCCTTCAGAGGTTGCCTGAATGGACTGTTTTGACAAAACCTAATAGAAGAGAGCTATTGGATCTACAGCTGAAGTGTATGTATTCTTATACCAGATGCAGAGGGAGGACAATTAAAAGGCTGTATCCTGCAGGGACAACATTAGCTTTTTTTATTTTAACAGGTGGATCTTACTGCATATTTTTTAAAGTTCTGAAATCTTTCATCTTAAAGCGTGATATGCATATCTTAAGTTTTCAAAGGAAATGGAAACAGTAAAAATTTATTTAGAACAATAAGTAGGCTTCTAAAGGGTACCACGAGACTAAATCTTATCTTTGTTCAAGCAGAGGGATTTACAGAAATTTGGATGAATGCTTAAACACAAAAGTAGACAGCACCAGGCATGTCAGTGTCTCCTACTAAAAATGTGAATTCTAGTACTAAGGACAGCAAAGTATCTAGCTTAGCTCTCATGACTGTGGAGAGAGGGGATGCTTCTTTGTAGCTTTTACACAACATACTGGTTATAACAAAACTCACTGAAGAAATTGGAGGCATCCAGTTTTCTTCAGTAATGAGTCTTAAAGAGATTTAATGCTATGCTTTCTAAAGTAGAATCAGAAAACTGTTCACTAGACTCAATCTGGAAACAGTCCTTGACTATTTCTAAAGTTTTATCTTTAAAACCAAAAGTAAAAAAATGTTTCCGTAGCCAAATGATGACATGAAAAGAACGAGCTGATTTCCATTCATTTGAAGGGTCTGCATATGTATCCTTTTCATTGAAGTCATTTTGTAAGAAGAGGTATCTAGTTGTGGAAGCAAAGACCAGAATATTCAATGATGCTTTAAGTGAATTTTATTTTGATTAAGTAAAATCTGATTACAGTACTCAACTGTTCAGTTTGTGCATTTTGCCAGCTGATGGATGTGCCAAGAGCATTTCAATGTTGATCCAGAAGAGGAAGTTTTATGTCTATGTAAATGCACTACTAGAAAAAGGAATACAGAACACTACAGAATAGATTTAAAGCTTTAGCAGGTGTTTGTATAGTAATGTTGATGGTACTAAAGCAGTTGAAGATGTTACAGAGATATGAAAGAACCATTACTGCAAGAACAAAAAGTAAAAACGGGTCTAGCTGCAGAATGTACAAAAAAATAGTAAGATTACATGGAGAAAAAAAATCACTTCATTATGGATGTCCAGAGACATGCCCTTGAATTATGAAATTTAGTTTAGAAGGGACTTCTAAAGGTCATCTGGTTAAATCATCTTTATAAAAGGAACAGTCTAGCTGCTTGGGGCTTTGTTCAGCTGAGTTTGAGATAGCTTTAAAAGTGGAGATGTATGGATGGACAAATCTGTTCCCCTGTTTGCCACCACTCTTGTAACTTTTTTTCATGACATCTCAGAATATCTCTTGTTCCAACTTGTGTCAGTTGTCTCTTTCTTGTTGTGCATGTCTAAGAAGGATCGGATTTCCACTTTTTCATAACCACACATTAGGTAGTTTGAGACAGCAGTGAGATTTCCCTTGCTCCTTTATCCTTCTCAAAAGTCAGCTTTTCTGTCTTACGTTTTAGACTTCTGATCATCTTGATTTTACTGCTGCGCTCATTCCAATATATCTGTATTTTTCATGAAATGGGAAATTGTAACTGAAAGAGCACTAGAGATACTTCTCCCTAAGAGAGAAGCAAAGTAGAGGGAAATAATTGCTTCTTTAACCTGTTGACAATAGTTTTCGTAACTTACTGGAAGAAATATTTTCACTGTGCTGCTCCTTGAATAATAATAGTGATCACAACGAGTCCATATAAGGTCTGTAGAATATTCTCTCATCATTCTGTTGTATTTTGTAAAGCAATTTTTGTCACTTTTCAGAAATCAAACCATTTTGTGAGAGCGATGTTTTGTAAAGAATACAATTTTGAGCTGGAACAATGAGAACTGTCAAAGCATCAATTGCTGATAATATTCTTGTGGCAGCTTACTGAAGACAGAATGATCTGTGTAATTTATTTATTGACTCAGAATTTATTCTTGTCTTCAAGTTGTAATCTTAAAGACATGTAAGATTATATATGTAAAAGAAGTAGCTAGGGGCATGATGGAAACAAGACCCCATCGACTTACTGCTACACAGGGATTGTAGAAAGAGAATATTAGTTCAGAATCTGAAAATGCAGATTAATGTGTAAATGGAATATTGTCAGTGTGAATATTTCAGAAAGTATTTGATTGAGAAGTGCACTTATGTTTAAAATAATTGCAAGAAAAGTGTGAGAGTTTGTTGTGAGATACCTCAAGAAACAAACAAACAAAAGATTCTGGAACCCTCAAATCATTAACTGTGTCAGCAGGTAAAAGAATAAAAGTAAGGAGTGTCTGAGGGTAGAGTGTGTGTGTAGAGCTGGAGCTCAGAGTGTGGGGAAAAAAAATAAGAAATTAGGAAATTCTGAAAATAAGGTGAATTGTTTGCATGAATGATCTTTGGTTTTCTGATAAACTTTCTAAAGGTAAAAAGAAGAGTTGATTTGAAGGGTAATTTAAAAAATTGAAATTGAAATAGTAAGAAATATCAAGTGTTTAAGATTTATCAGGAATATACTAATGAAGAAAATCTGACAATAGTAGTATCAAAGGAATCTTTTACTATAATTCTTGGAAAACATTTAACTGAATATATGATATAACAGGTATGTGAAACACTGAGTTGCAGAGCTGGAACAAACATTATATATGCTTTTATTTTATCTGGAGCCTAAAAGCTAAGATGAACAAACAAAAGGGCTCATTATCAAATGACAACTGCTTTATAACAGATGTGTTGGAAGCCTGATGGAAGGAGAGTAATCACTGATCTGTGATGTTAAAATGCTGCCAGTGTTGCTGGAATAATTAAGTAGAGGCAGGGGAGTGGCGCATTGGATAAAAAGCAACATGAAAATCTTATGGAGGAAAGGGAAACCTGCAACACAAAGCCTTGAGAATGGAAAATTCCTTTGAGTAATACAATACTGTACTGTATTAACAGCTCTTAGATCAGATGATGTTTGTGATGAGAAAATGTTAAGTGAGGGTAGAGAAGCTGCAAATTATGTGGCAAAGTGGAAGATTTAACTACTTGCAAATGGGTTGAACTGATTTCTCATCAGTGTAAGGATATAAAAGCTTTCCATGCAACAAATGCCTGTTTCAAATATTCCTGTAACCAACGTGAAGAGGAACTGTTCTGGGAATGGGTTTGAGTCACGCATAGGACCTAGGTGGTCAGAGTAAGAGAATAAGAGAGAATGATCACCGTCTAAAAGTTGTACTAGGGAGAATAAATCAAGTGTTTCTATTGTACAAGTATTCAACTTCAGGGCAGGAAACTAAATGAAAGATTCAAGTGGTCAAGGAAGAAAAACAGACACACCTACTAGCATCCCAGAGCCTGTTCTGAAAATACCATTTTAAAGATTGAAGTTAACATGTTGATTCAGGAAAACCCCAACAAAAGCATTGGGGTAAAAAGTGTATATGACCTTGTTAAAGACAGTATCACAAAGAAAAGTTAGCATTAAAAATGTCGAAGACCTACACAAATGAAGATAACAGAAAAACTCATTAAATGTAGGCAGCTAAATGTAAACAGGATGTTATTCCCATGCTCCTAGACTTCTGAATTTCTTGTAAAGGATCCTTCAGCTGATACAGAATCATAGAATCATAGAATGGTAAGGTTGGAATGGACCTCAAGGATCATCTAGTTCCAACCCCTCTGCCATATGCAGGGACACCTCCCATATTGAAAAGTGTGCTTAATATTTTGTAAGCGAAAGTAGCTAGGAAATTGATGGGACTTCAACAGTCTCAAAAGCTGAGCATTTTTAAAGAACATTAGAAAAATTCAACAGTAATAAGTCCACAAGAAATAGGCAAGGGATGTATTTATAGGAAGAGGAGTCTTTTGGCAAGCAAAGAGAACGGATTAGAAGCAGTGATAAAGCTGAGTTTACTACAGCTGTTGGAGGGAGAGTGATGTGTTCAACAGTCAGACCCAATTAGGACATTTATTAGCTTCTTAATTGTGGATATATGAGTGCCTGTTTTATTGGATTAGCTTCATATGTGCAAGACTTACAATGGGTAAATAAATATTTATATGGAAATACTTGCATGGTCTTGTAGAACCATAGAATTGTTTTGGTTGGTCTTCTCATTGTGAGAAGATAAATGAAACACCTGCAAGACAAGTATTTAATTTGTGGGGTTACTTTGAAGAGTGGTGTGAAGAGTGGTGGAAGTCAGTGATTAAGTGAAACTAGTAGTTAGGCCTAGTGTGGGATGTGTTCAGGATAGCTTGAGAGAGCTAGCTACGTGTTGCTTAAAGTCATCCTTTGGATGACTGAAGTGATTCTGAGACTTAGGAGACTCTAACAAAAGAGAAATGTTTGTGATCATTTAAATACAAAATGGCAATTTGTGTCTTGTGTGTGACACAAAAGAGGTAGTAGTATTCTGAAATACATACTTCGTAATGTGCCGTATTTAAAAATATTAACAAGTTGATTTGACTGGAATTCAGCAAGTTGGCTTTTTTTAACATAACTGTTATGTTTAAAGTCCAAATGAGGATTAGAAATCACAGATCAAAAAAGAAACTGCTCCTAAATTTTTAATTATTTTTAGTAACATGCAGATGACTGCAGTTAATGGGAGATGGCATAAAAAATTAGAAATTTACACCACTTTCTTGTCTAGTTATCAGAAGGAACTGATCTAGTAAACTCAAGAGAGAAAGATTGCATGATATCCCTTTTTTTTTTTTTTTATCAACTGGGACAGATTTTCATCCTAACCTTATTGGAGATGGCAGGCTGATCTCATCACACCAGAGCTCCTGCCAGACTTGATTATTCAGAAGTGAAGCACTTCTGTGGGAGTGCTATCTCTGTTGGCACTTCTCTTGAAAAGGTCAATATAGTTCTCGCTTTCTCCTCCTCTGTATGCTTTAAAAAAAAAAAACATAAAGGGCTGAACTTCTATAGTGCCAACCAAGTCTCAAACATTTTAAACCAGAAAAGATACTAAATGCTAGCAAGGAGGTCAGAGCAGCAATATAGATTCGTTTAGTGCTGTATTTGACATGCCACAGCCTACCCCGCATAAGCAATAGGGCTTATGGTCGGCAAACTGAAGGATTTTCTGAAGCTAAGTGTCCTCATGCTTTCTTCCTCTGAAGGAGAACTTACACAGAAGCTGCTCCAAACTATGCTTCTTGTAGAATATTGTTATTACAAACCTCTAAGACTGCCAGCAATATGGTTTAGTAATCGACCTGCAACCACCATGGCCTTTAGACAATGTCTTGAAGTGCCATGTCCACGTGTTTTTTGAACATCTGCAGGGACAGTGACTCCACCACTTCCCTGGGCAGCCCATTCCAATGCCTGACCACTCTCTGTAAAGAAATGTGTCCTCATACCCAATCTAAGCCTTCCTGCAGCATCTTGAAGCCGTTTTGCCTTATTCTGCCACTTGACATGAGGGAGAAGAGACCAACTACCACCTCAATACAACCTCCCTTCGGGTAGTTGTAGAGACCAATGTGATCTCCCCTCAGCCTCCTTCAAAGTAAACAATCCCAATTCCCTCAACCACTCCTCGTAAGACATGTTCTCTGGATTCTTCACCAGCTTTATTGCTCTTCTCTGGACATGCTTTAGCAGCTCAATGTAGTAACTACATTGAATAACTTTTAATGTAATTGTACAAGCAGAAGTAAAGCCTGTATGTGTTAAAATTTGGCTACCTTTTGGTATCACCCTACCTACTAAAATTGTAAACCATAATTATTGTCAAAGCTTTTTTCATGTGAAATGAAAAAGGAGAACAGGTTTCTTTCTGAGCAATTCAGGAGTAATTTATGGACAGCAACAAACCATGTCTGTAAAATGCTGAAAAGTCAGTGGCGTCTTGTACTGTCAGTAAGTCATCTTTCCATGAAAGGAAGGGATGGTATATTTACTGTTACACAGCAGTAACTGTATTAGTTGTTTCTATTCTAACAGTTAGAATGATCTCTGCTTTTACCTTATTTAGATATCTATATAAAAAATATTTATTATGTGTAGATCAATAAATAAGAAGCAGTGAATGAATGTAGCTCTCTGGTTAGTTGACCAGAGCTGCCTGACAGATGCTCAGCCAACTGCTTTTCAATAATGGAAAACCTTGTGCATTGAGTTTAAGACTGGGAGATCACTTACCAATTACTATCACAGGCAAGCTAGACACCATTTGGGGAAAATTAATTTAACTTACGTTTTTTCTAGTGTGCTATCACAGATAGGAGAACCCTTCAGTTGACCATTAAATGCATTTGAATGGAATGTGATTAACTCCTAAAACGTGACTTTCATATCTAGGTAGCTCCATGAATAAGTGCAAACAAAAATGGAAAAATGCAGATAGGGTATTAACATACCAATGGTTGAAATAGTCTGATAATAGCATTTGTTTTGTAGTTTGATTCTATTTGAAGCTATTCATTGTGGCATCTTCTATTTAATCTCTTACTGTGGCAATTTCCTAGGATGAATTAGTTATTCATTATTGAATGGGTATGTCATCAGTAGCCTAATCTGACCAAGTCAGGATCATCAGTAACATCAGATCATTATTCTGGTAGGACTGTAGAAAAGAGTCAGTCTGTCAGGAGATGTTATAAAAAGTTTTAGAAAAACTTTTGTTCTACAAAGGGTACTGTGACTTTTAGAAAAACTTTTCTACAAAGGGTACTGTGACTTGTATTTGAAATTAGAAAAAGCTTTGTTGGATAAATAAGGGGTAAATGTGAGGAGTTCGTTACAGCACTTGTAAAAAACTACCAAAGCACAGTATTAATATTAGATTAATTTGAATTTAACTTTGTTTTTTTTGCTTTGAAACAGAGATGGAGTGTTATTATTAAGTGATTGGTTGTTACCTTCTTCACAGAGATTGTTGCTTTCTGTCAGCTTTGAAAGTGAATGAATGCTTTCCTTTTTTTCCTCACTGAAGTGCCATGAAGGAGTAGTTCCTGTAGTTGACATTTACCTTTTTATTTCAAACAAGGGTTTTTTTTAAATTTTTTTTTTTTACCCAGAATGCAATATTAATCTTCCGTCAACTAGTGTTTGATGAAAATATTCAGGCTAACAAGAGCATTCCACTCCATTTCACAGTACTGTGGTAGGAAACCTTCAAGGACTTGATGTTTTAGAAGCAGCAAGACTGTTCCTTTATTGATTTCTAGTAAAAAAATGTTTTTACAATGTGAATAAGAAAAGTCTTAGAAGAGATAGATACTATTTTTGTGTATCTGGAGAGGGAAGAAAAAGAAAATGAAATCCTTAGTATCATAAGATCTAAACCACAAATGGAAACAGAATGGAAAAACAGGTTTAGAACTTAAAGTACTAGTTAAAGGAGGTCATCATCACAGATCAGACTAATAATTTTGTTTAATGGAAAATACTCACTTTAAGAACTTTTCCCCTATACCAGTAAGGATTTTGCAACTGTTCATTTGCCAGTGTTTGTACCACTCCCCTAGGTATAAAACTCTATACATCTACTACAAACCTGTTTTCATGGGTTTTACATCCTTTTTCATTTTGTTACGTGTTTATGCACTAAAAGCTTTTGATAAATTTATAGTTTAATGTTATAAGCATTTATATCTGACACTATAGATAGCATCAGGAATGGTGTGGCCAACAGGAACAGGGAGGTCATTCTCCCCCTGTACTCTGCACTGCTTAGGCCACACCTTGAGTACTGTGTCCAGTTCTGGGCCCCTCAATTTAAGAAGGACATTGAAGTGCTTGAGCGTGTCCAGAGAAGGGCAACGAGGCTGGGGAGAGGCCTCAAGCACAAGCCCTATGAGGAGAGGCTGAGGGAGCTGGGATTGTTTAGCCTGGAGAAGAGGAGGCTCAGGGGAGACCTTCTTGCTGTCTACAACTACCTGAAGGGTGGTTGTAGCCAGGAGGAAGTTACCTTCTTCTCTTAGGCAACCAGCACCAGAACAAGAGGACACAGTCTCAAGCTACGCCAGGGGAAGTTTAGGCTGGAGGTGAGGAGAAAGTTCTTCACTGAGAGAGTCATTGGCTACTGGAATGGGCTGCCCAGGGAGGTGGTGGAGTCAGCGTCCCTGGAGGTGTTCAAGGCGGGTTTGGATGTGGCACTTGGTGCCATGGTCTGGTCTTGAGGTGTGTGGTAACGGGTTGGACTTGATGATCTTTGAGGTGTCTTCCAACCTTGGTGATACTGTGATATCTTTGACTGCAATAAAGTCTTCATTAAAACAATGCTTTTATTATAACTTTTTTTTTTTTCCTCTCATTGTAAACTGAGAAAAATAATTTAAATGTGAGAAAACAAATATTTAAAAACTCTTTATTTGGCAGACCTTTAAAGTCTCTGTTGATGAAAATTATCATAATTTAAATTTCCATGAACGCTACTTTACATCCATTAGAAAATCTGCCGTTTGGTTTCTCAGTGAATGATGTGATTCAGATAAAATTCATTTCAAGGACAATTAATTTTGAAAAATAATATTAAACAAATAAAAAACAAATAAAAACCCCGAACCCAAATCTGAAGATTATTTTAGTGAAGCAGTTACTAGAGTTAGGTAGCTCTTAAACAGTACTTAGGTAACTGTCGATGTGCCACACAGATCATAGCAGTATATTTGGTAGAACCTTTGGTTCAGTTAGCATTTCATATGGTTCTGAAGGAACAATATTTTAATTAATTCATATAAAAAAAATTATTATAGACATATTTTTGTCTACTAAGATTACATATTCCTCTTTGTGTACTAGATTCATGTAAATATGATCTGACTTCACCTCATCTTTAACTTTTCTTCACTGAAGTGGCATCTTATTTGAAAACCAATAAATTGATTACTTTATCTGAATATTTGAGAAACTGACTTCCATTGTAGGCCGCTGTTCTCTAGCATCTCTGCATGATACATTTCTCATAGTTGCTTCATTCTAAATAGATATCTTGCCCAATTAATTTTCTGTCGGAATTTCTAACAAGAATCTTTCACAGACTTTTATAAAACAAGTGTCACTGTAAAGACATAAATGTATATTTTATATATGTTCTGTTGATGGGGTTCTGCCCATTAATAGCAGTCAGATTCTGAAAGAATGGAGAGAGTTTAATTAGTCAAAAAAGGTAGTATTTTTGGGGAATATTAAATTTGAATTCTAACAAAATGTTCTTTTACATGAGATATAATGTAACTAATCATCCTGTAAACTTTCCCAATAAACAGGATGTGTTTGCTTGATTTATTATTGTTATTATCAATATGTTTTATGGCTTTACTTCCCCACTCCTCCTATTTTTCTGAGTTAGTGGGGTTCTACTTTTTTTTAATTCACAAGGTAGTTCTTCTACAACCTTACCCACCCCTAACAGCACCTGAGTAATGAAACTTAGAAACCTTATCTGCTCTGTTACTCAGCCTAACAGTTTTAAAGAGTAAATGTTTCCTGCTGTGCAGTCTGGCTTGTCCTTTGACATAGAAATGCCTCTTTCTAAAACTGGAAATGTATATGTTTAGCTTGCAAGGGTGACAAGCTAGAAAGAGCCTACTGAAGGTGACTGCTTATCTTTGCAGTTCTTTGACTATGTGGTGCAATGCCTTGTGGCACATACATTTGCAGTGTATTTTATACACATGCAGCAGAATGTTGGTGGTTTTTGTTGTTGTTGCTAGCATTTCAGTGTAAGATAACAACATATTGGGTCATCTGTTTGAAACAATGGGAAGATGGAAAAAGCAACTAAATGATCTATGAGATTGTCTGAATGGAAGTTGCTATCAAAGCAGAAGAAGTGGAGGGTAGATGTAACTGGAATGTGTAAAGAGAAATTTGGATTCAAGGCCTAGTTGCACATTGCGTGAAAAATCTTGGCACATGGAGTTCAACAGATCTATAGTGCTTTGGTAAAACAAAAGAAACCTGGTTGTTTATAACCAAAAGCAAACTGGGTTAGAGCATCGTAACTGCAGAAATTTGAGAAAGTTTATTGTCAGTAGTAATCTAGTATGAACAAAATTGTTTGCTTTTATTGCTCTGGAGTTGAAACGGAAGTGATAAATTGAGGGTTGAACTTGGTAAAACTTGAAAAAGGAAAAGATAGAATTAATTTGCTGTCATCAGCTAACTCTCAGAATGTACCTGTGATCCTTCTGTATTTGGCAAAATAATAGTAGTGGTAGTGGGCAAGTAGGGAGAAATGGTGAGTCATGTTGTGCTGTGCAGATATATACTTTATAAGAAATACAAAGCATCCTAACCACTTGAACATGGTTGGGTTGTTTTGTTTTTTTTTAAATATGAAATATATCCTGATGCACCAGAAGCAGGCAGTTCTGACCTTAGGATTTAGTGTTGCTTAGAGAATGTGGGAGTATGGACTGAAACTCAAGGTATGAAACATGTGTGGGACTAAACAAAAACTTTCCTGAAACAGCAGTGGCAGCAATACTAAATAAGACTAAGAGAAATTAAGGACAAAGGGTTTGAGACAAGAGGCTATTGTGCTTCTGATTTGTCAAGAAAATACTGTAATTCATTTTGCTAGAATTTGTGTCCACCTTTAACGTGCAATGTAAATTATGTTAATGTGTCCCTTATGTTAAGGTGTCCCTGCCTATGGCAGGGGATTGGAACTAGATGAACTTTGAGGTCCCTTCCAACCTTACCATTCTATGATTCTATGATAATTCTTACCCGTGTTCAAAATAACAACAAATTTATTTTTTTTTTCACTTGTACCACCGCCAGTGTTTCTTCTGGACTATGGATCTAACTCTTGGTACTGATGAGGCTTCAGTTTCTGAAGCTAAGGCTTATTCTTTGATAACCAGTTGGCTTTTTCTGTTTATTCAGGTAAATATTTCTATTCAGTCTTTAGGAGGGGGAAAGAAGTCAAATGGATTTAATCAAAGTATGATACTGCTGCAAGATTCACATTTACTTGTAATAAATAATGCTTCCAGTAGTTGCATGTTGAGGTTAGTTGGAATGAATACTTTGTTATTGTTTACAAGTAGAACTAATAAATAATTTTGGTATACATGAGATTAGACTAATTCCTCAGAAGTCAGTGAGATCTAGCAAGTAGGTAGTCAACTGTTGGGCATGTGTGAATGTAATGGGAAGTGAGAAATAAAATGCTATTCCACAAAACTTAGAGATGCTAATGTAGATTGATATGGAAAGGGCTAAAACTGAAGCAGACCTATTTTTCCCTTCTTTCTCCACCATTTACATATTTGAGGCTAATACAAAGATATGTGACCATATAATAAATACTATTATTGTTGTTGCTATATTATATACCTGTATGTAACACATTCATGTACGTTATATTTTAATTTGTAAAATAAGCAAAAATGTGTGTAGTGAATAACTGAATGTGTGTAGTGGACACAGCGGAATCTTTATAATATAAGTATCTAATTATAATATAATATAATTTTCAGTCTCACAAAATTCTAGCACAGACTTTGAAGAGCAGGAATTCAAGAAGCTTTAGTGATACAACCCTTGTTTGAGTTGCTGAAGGAATGAGAAGTTTTCAGGACAAAGTTTTGAATGCATGCTGATTAGAAAATCTTTGAACATTTATCTTAAAACTATATTAACAGTTTTTGTCTGATATGCCAGTTTTGGGTAGGTGTGTTAGGTTTTGTTTTACCTATTTTTAATGTAGAAATACATATCTTTTTTTAATATAAGAAAGAAATTTGCAATGAAGTTACACTCAGTTTTATATCATGGTGTGGTGTTTATATGTTCTGTAGCTAATAAAGATGAGATTTCACTAGCAATTCCATTATCACCGTTACTTAGACTTTGTCATATCGTATGTGAGGTACAGCAGCATTTTAGTGAGAATGAATGGTACATTTCTCCCCACTTGCTTTTTAATAGAACCTTCTGAAGTGTTGCAGCCGATGCTTTTTCAGTTTGAATCTCTTCTCCCTTTACGATTGGCTGATCACTTCATTCCTTAATGTACCACAAGAGTGTGTCATAGTACAGTAAATGATCTGTATTACTGAATATCTATTAGACATTTGTTGAAAAATGAGGGGAAAACAAGAACTAAAGACTTTGGAAGCAACATCTCTTGTACTTCTGTAACAATGCTAAAAAAATGTGGTTCTGTAATCGAAAGATGCATAGGTAGATTCTCCACTAAAAACCCTTTTGCCCTCTTTTTGGGAAAAGCGAGGTCATTGTTTTACTCTGCAAGTTTGTATTTTCAGTGGAATTACCAAGCTAGTTCTTGTAACCCAGAACCTAGTTTCCTAGTTGAAGGCTGCTTATGTCAGTTTTATTATTTTTTGTGTTGTGGGTTTTTTTTGTGGTTTTGTTTTTGGCGCTTTTTTTTAATAGGGAAAGCTTTTAACATATTTTAAAAAAAATATTTTTATTTAAAGGAAAGTAGCCTTTTGTTAGCCATATATGTAGAATAGTACATTGAATAATAAATACTTGAGTTTATTTAAGTATTTCTAAATACTTCAGCTGTGAATGAATGGATTAAGTTTTTTTCTGCATCATGTTGGCTTACTGAATTTGGAACTTTTTTGTCTTTTCTTAATAACTCCATAGTCACTAAACAGTTTTGCTACTACAGTATATTAGGCTTGCAGTAATCAAGAAAGTTTTACTTCTTTTAATGTAAAACCAATTTATTATACTAGCTCAATTGGAGAAACAGGATCTAAGCTACTAGTATCTCTCAATAGATTGGAAAGGTGTACTACTACCAGAAACATCACCGAGAATGCTGTATGTTGCTTTTCCTTTTAAGTTGTTTTTTGTTAAATCTGGAGACACTGGTGTTTTCTGTAATTAACTGTATCAACCTGAGACCTGTTACCATTCAAATACACATTGAGAAATATATTAATATATAATCATAGAATCATTTTGGTTGTTCTAATGGCATGTTTCCCATATTGAAAAATACTGTTTTCTAGTATTTAATAAATCTTTAGTAATGAGGTATTCGCTTAGGTACTAAGCATCATACCTGAGTGTTGTATCTCAAAGAAAACAAAACAATTTGGTGCCTGAATAATCTGGTGTCTAGAGGTGTATGATGCAATTTCTTTATACTGTAGACTCATGAGTGTATTACAGAGAAATTTTACCTGTTATAGTTTATAGTTTAATGATTTTTCTGATAAATGAACTTGTGGCTATAGTTGCTAGATGGTACTTGCTTTCTTTTTTGGTTTGTTAGTTTTCTTTTTCAAGGCTTTCTTCAAGAGAAGCAGAACTTTATAATAGACATTCTGTAAGGTCATTAAATAAATGATCATTGACTCGTTTGTATGTTTTCCTCAGTACTTGTTATTTTTTTTTTCTTTATTAGGCCTGTCCCAAATCAATAGTTAAAATGGGCACTCTGCTGAACAGTCTTGAATAATTAGCTTATTATGAGGTATATTAAAGCATATAATCTAAATGAAGGTATGCTCCATTTACCTTTACTTGCAGTCTCATTATGGCTTGAGACTATGAGAGTTTAGTGTTTAATATGATGAGCACACTGATTCTTAACAGTATAACTCACATGCTTAGACAGTATACCCTGTAATAGTGCAATCTTTTGCTTGACACACAATGCATTTAAACTTCTGAAATCTCATTAAGTATCCTTAATGTCCTATTTCAGCCACTGTTAATGGACAAGGCAACCTTTAAATGTGTCTAATGTGATCTTACCATTTGATGTAAACTGTAGTGTGTTAAGTAGAAGCTACCTAAACTAAAATATGTTGCTCAAATGCAGTTGTTTTCCAGCCTGAGTGTATGAACTCAGTCAGATCTTTTAGACTATAGAGGACTCATAGTAACACCTATGGACATGGAGCTGATGGAGTGGGTACAGAGGAGAGCCATGAAAATAATCGGGGGGTGTGAACACATAATGCAGTGAGGA
Source organism: Eubucco bourcierii (assembly GCA_013396675.1). NCBI lineage: Eukaryota > Metazoa > Chordata > Aves > Piciformes > Ramphastidae > Eubucco > Eubucco bourcierii. The sequence continues at coordinate 426,349 of VWZE01002925.1, forward strand.
CAGACTGAGGAAGCTGGAGCCGTTCAGCATGGAGAAGAGTAGACTCCATAAAAACCTAATAGAAGCCTTCCAGTACCTGAAGGGGATCTACAAGAAGGATAGAGAGAGACTGTTTACAAAAGCCTGCAGTGATAGGACAAGGGGCAATGTCTTCAAACTAGAGAAGATTTAGACTCGATGTTATGAACAAGTTCTTTACTGTGAGGGTGGTAGAACACTGGAATGGGTTGCCCAGGGAGGTGGTTGGTGTCCCATCCCTGGAGGTGTACAGGGTGAGGCTGGACAGGGCTCTGGGCAGCCTGATCTAGTGGAGGATGTTCCTGATGACTGCAGAGGGGGTTGGACTAGATGGCCTTTTGAGGTCCCTTCCGCTAGAATCACAGAATCACAGAACTTTAGATGTTGGAAGTGATCTCTGAGATCATCGAGTCTTACGTTCCTGCCAAGGCAGGATCCCCTAAGGTATTTTGCTCAGGAACGCATCCAGGCAGGTTTTGAAAGTCTCCAGAGGAGACACCACAACCTCTCTGGGCAGCCTGTTCCAGTATTCTTTCACCCTCACTGTAAAGAAGTTTCTCCTCATGTTGAGATGAAACCTTCTATGTTCAAGTTTGTACCCATTGCTCCTTGTCTTACTGCTGCAGACCACCAGAAAGAGATTGGCCTCATCCACTTGACACCCACCCCTCAGATATTTATAGACATTGAGNGGGTCTCACCAGGGCCGAGTAGAGGGGGAAAAGAACCTCCGTAGACATGCTGGTCACAGTTTTCCTGATGCACCCCAGGATGGCATTTGCTCTCTTGNACCATAGGAGAAATGCTTAAGTCCCCCTAATCACCCTCATGGCTCTCCATTGGACTCTTTCCAGCAGGTTCCTGTTTCTCTTGAACTGGGGAGCCCAAAATTGGACACAATATTCCAGGTGGGGTCTCACCAGGGCCGAGTAGAGGGGGAAAAGAACCTCCGTAGACATGCTGGTCACAGTTTTCCTGATGCACCCCAGGATGGCATTTGCTCTCTTGGCCACAAGGGCACGTTGCTGGCCCATGCAGAACTTGATATCCACCAGTACTCCAAGGTCTTTCTCCATGGAGCTGCTTTCCATCAGGATAGAGCCCAGTCTGTACTGGTGCCTGTTGTTATTCCTCCCCAGCTGGAGGACTCTGCACTTGTCCTTATTGAAGTTCATGTAGTTAGCCTTTGTCCAGCTCTCCAGCCTGTCCAAACCATTCTATGATTGTATAAGCTGCTCATGGTACAATAGCTACACACTATTGCAAGCTGTCACTTTCTCCAGTTTGTATATACTTGCACTGTGTTAAGTAGTGTAGTTTAAGGTGACATACAGCTTTCTTCTATGGAGGCAAATTTGTGAAATATGACCATGCCCTTATTAGAGGAAATGATTTTTTTTTTTTTTTGCTTTTATATTTGCCTTAATCATATTGGTATTTTTCTCAAACTGGTATTTTCAATTCACATTGAAAGCTGGGGATGAATTTCCTGAAGATGGATTTGTTTTATGAAACTATGTTCTGTATGCTAGAATAAAACTTGATACTTGCAATAGTTCACATTTGATAACTATGTAATTGTAACTTCTGTTGTTTATCTCCATTTCCTTAATTCTAGCTTATTTCAAATCTCTGTTTCTTACTGTAAGGAGGTTATATATTCTTGTAAGAATCAAAAGTGCTATTAATGCTGCTATTAAACATGAAAGTAATATGTAAATATGATAGTTAAATTTTTTTAATCTCAGATAGTAAGTTTTCTGGGTTTTAACATTTGTTAAAATCTGCCTGATCATTTGATGACTTAGATAATATAAGTTAGATTCTAGAATAAAGCAGTAATGCACTTTTGTCACCTTACATCAAAGGGGTTCAAAGTAAATGGTATGCCTAACTATTGGTTAGTGACTATGGCATATCAGTGTAAATTATTTTGCAGATTTTATGTAAGCAGTCCTTTTGTAATCAATGAGATTACTCTCCTAAAGAAAACTTGATGAAACTCAGGATTTACAGTTTACAGTGTCACTTTCTATTAGAAATAGTAGTGGTCGGTTAAATGTCAGTCAATTTTCTATGTATATTGCTGTCTTTGTATAAATTATTCCTTTATTGCACAGGTATTACATGAAATCAATTTAATGTCTCACATTGTGTTCTTGAATCACATCTTTTTGTTCTATATCTAAATAATTATTTTAAACAATTTATGCATGCTGTTTTGACTTTCTGCTTCCTCCTGTCTTCACCATAGCAACAAGATTCTTGGATCTTTTTTCAGCCTGTATTATGTCTTATATTACTGTGACCTTTGTATATCTAAAAAAGATTTCAAACTTCATTCATCTTACATTCTTGCTAGAATCAGATCTTAATGTCATATTCAATAACTCAGTAATTTGCTCTTCTATGCAAACTTTGCAGCTTCTGCTTTTTTGATACATAGATACATATGCTATGGTTTTAGAAACTAGGAAGGCAGGAATATTTTTTTTCCTCTCTTTTTTTTTTTTTTTCTATTTCAATGTAGAACTGTGATTTCAGACCAGTTTCAAATATTTGCTAAAAAATATTGTGTTCAGAATTTGTTGAAAGTAATGGCTATGTAGCTTTAGGTGTTTGGGTTTGTTTGTTTGTTTTTTGTTTTGTTTTATTTGTTGTTGTTGTTTTAAAATGCATTTTTATTATAGTTAACTTGTGGTTTTCAATATAGCCATAGAGAATTAGAGAGATACTACCTTTATGCTTTCTCATAAGGCAATGTCATTTTAAACCAAGACATATGTTCTCAAAAAATACCTTTATTATAGTAGTTCTCAGAAAGAAATGATAAGTTAATGTTTTGTAGACTTTTCTAATACATATTTTTTTTGTCCACCCTTCAGATAGAGATCATCATAATTCATAAATTATTATGCTTCTATATAAATATAGTATTTTGTTGATTACATTTACACTACCAGCTTTGAATATCCACAGATTATGTCTGAGTGCCATGTATAGTCAGTTTAGATCTATGTGTTGGTTTGAAGTTAACTGGACAAAAAGAAAAGACTAAGCATTGAAAAGCCATGTCGTTATTTATTAGTAGAAGTATTAGTAGAAGAAGTATGTTCTTGTATCTGTTTTCAGAAAGTAAATGGAAGAAGGCAATTCTGGATTTTCTTTTTGTGAGAAAAAATGAATGGATAATAAGGCAAATTCTAGATGTAGGGGGGATTTCCCCACCACTTACAAATGGATCAATTTGTTAGCAGAGATGATCAACAACAGCAGTAAGATCAGTAGTATAGAATTAGAAGGAACTGGTGAGTTTCTAGTCTCAGTGTTCTGTTTTTGGCAAATGGATAGTATAGGAAAACATCCCTTTTTAATGTTTGGATTTAGATGATACTGAATATAGTTCAGTTTGGAAATTGCAATGGCACAAATTATCCAATATTTGGGGACCTGATTTTTGAAACATTAACCTGCCTTTTTGACTTATAACCTAATGGCTACTTGAAATTCTTGAAGATTTATAGAAATACAGCTAAAAGAACCAGAAAGCTTTGGAAGTAGAATTTTTCATTTCTTCAGTGTCTAATACAGTACAGTCCTGGTTGCCTACTACGTTTGTGTGAACTATTTCATAGTATGCATGAAAAACAGAGGGGAAAGTGCTGTAGAGCCTCCCTTCATCCTGTTGCGGGGCAGTGTAAACGCAGCAGTGTTTTTGTTCGTGTTGACTTGGGAAAAGGCATTTTAGATCCAACTAAATTTGAAAGCGCAGCAACTCCTCATTTTCTTTCTGAGAATCAGAAGCTTCGTCTTTTTTTAAGTAGGTAGAAAAAGATACAAGTTGGAATTGCCATCATGATTTCAATGTCAATCACATGTGTTTCTCTAAAGCCCCCCCATCTCAATTATAAAAACACAGGGCCTTTGGACACAGAATAGCCAAACAGAATGGCAGTTAGCCAACCTCGACCAGATTAGGTGAAACCATAGGCTAGCTTTACCCAAATTTGAGAAAAACATAGGCCTTGCACGAGGCAGGCACAAGCCAAGTGTGTGTATCTTGTTTACCACAGGATGCAAACAGGAGCAAAACAAGTCTGGGCAAGCCAAGGCCCTCAGACTCAATGGCTCCAGGTCCTTTGTCCTCTTTCTTGGAGTTTCTTCTCCCCACAACAGAGAGAGGGAGATCAGAGAACATGTCTGACCAAGGCAGGATGTATATAAGCCTATTTTTGCTTATTCAGGCCTACCACGACACCTAGAGAAAGAACAATATTACGAAAATTAAGTGGTTTATCTTACTTTAGGTTGCTATGGTATGCAACTATCCAACTGTACATACAGTTGCTTTCTGTTGTGGTTTTTCTTAGCATTGTGTACCTGATCTGAGTTACTCGAGTTCTAAATATGACACTATTTTCTTTCAAAGGAGTACAGTATAGTTATCATCAGGGAGTTTTGTAAAGATGATTTGTAACTTGGGAGCTGTATAAATTGTTCCTGTTAAACTAGATAATAATGAATGGCAAGCAAAGCTTTGGTTCATATCACATGCCAATTTCATGAATACTATGTCTTCTACTAAGCTGTGAGCTCACACATTTCAACATTTGTCATATGATCTGGAGAAATTCCTTTCTTAGAAAATAGGCAGTTGGGTCATTAAAGCTTAAAATATGTTAGGATTTCTTTAGCTGCTAATGAAATGTCTTCTTGTCAAAGCTGCTGAACAGGACAGATGACTTTTTAAACTAATTGTAATTCACCGAGGCCCCATATAATCTATAAGAAAGTTCACCTCTGCACTGTTCCTGCCCAGCTGTTGTCTTGAACAATTATCAGCAAGTTATTGTTCTGGTATGAACGATGTCATGCTTTAAAGTGAGATGAAAAAAATTAATGAGAGTGCATGAATGCTGGTTGATGAAGGTTAAGTAGATACAGTTATGCTTGCTGCATTCTTTACTGTGACTGTTGAGATGGAGGCAATGGTGCTCTAATGAGACCACACACACAAATATGCGGATTGACAGCTCTTGATTTAGCAATAAAAAATGTTGGCTGAAGCTGTACTTTGTTTCAGCCTAATATTCATGTTACTTGTGCGTTTATACTATAAAGCATTATTTTAAAAATTCAATTATATAAAATCATTTAATGGCTTTTATTAGCAACAGTGTATGTATTTTTAATGATGATTACAAGGGAATCATTCATCATTTAGAGGTTATAGCAAGAGAATACAGAATTTTGTCTATATTTTTGCTAGGGTAAAAAGGTGTAATGATTTAAAGGAAACCCAACAGGTTAACCTGTCTGCTCCCCTGACACAGAAGTGTGGGGGAAACAAGACACAAAAAACTTTGGGTTGAGACAAAAAAGAGTGAGATAAGAGTTTACTGAGTAAATGAGAGTACCTTAGCGCAGTTAGCTTAGCCTATTTGCAGGAAAACCATGTCAGAAAGCAGCAGCAAGCAGAAGAAAATAATCTAAAAGCCCAAGCCAGAGAGCTATATCCCTCCCTGTCCTGCTGCCATCTCAGCAGAAGAAAGCCACACCCAAGAAAACCTAGAACCCAAAAGCAGCAAACCAGAATTGAAAGTTTCCCATGTTACAACCTGAACTTCAAATCCTGTAATACTTTTCTCCAGCCAGCACTTTCATTTTGAAGCTGGTGTGAGGTAGGATGGTTTAGAGTAACTGCAACAGATTAAAACTTAACCTATCACAAAAGACTTTGTACATTTCTGTAAGCTAATTTCAAAAGTCACAGAAGACTGTTGATTTAGTAGTTACTAATAATATGCAGAAATTCTGAATAGTTTTTCTAGAAAATTAAGATTAAAGATGCATAGAACTACATTTAAATAAAAAAAGGTGTGTCTGCATGTCAGCTTCAGCATATGAAAAGTCAGTTATGTCAGACAGTTGATAAAACTTGGTTTCTTTTCAGAAGATGATCTTTTTTTCAAAGTAAATTTGATAGATTTAACCTTTGGACTACACTAGGATATCTGCTGTCTCAGTATTAAGGAAAAGTGGGATTAGCTGCAGATTTGTGAAACAGCTAAATTCAAGGGGAGATGTGGAATATTGGAAAAGGACGCACTGAGCTATGAGACTTAGAGTTTCTGAAGGATTAGTCTGGAGAATAATTACTTATTAAATAGTCTCAATTATTTGTTGCATATGTTAAGGCTGAACTTACCAGCTTTTGGAGGCTGGTCAAGTGGGAAGTTAGGATGTCACAGATAGGGGGCAGATAGGAAGCTGGGTAACTAGTAGAAACAGTAAGTTAAATTTAGGAACACAACCAAATACTTGGAAATGATGGGCAAAATTTGCTGTTAATTTTCAAGCCATCTCAAGATATTTATACTGTGTATATGATTGACAAAGTAAGAACTGTAAGGCTTTTTTTGTACAAAACTTAATCTGAAACTTCACTTGCAGGTATTTAAACATAACTTTTGTCACATAATAAAGAAATTTTAATATGTTAAATTCCTCATTCAGATTACTAATACTGTTGTATTTGCTGAACTGGTGTTTTAATAACATGCTTCTTAGTCCACAGTGTCAGTGTCTGATGTCTGGAGGAAGTAGAGGGAAGGGGTGGGGGAATACAAAGACCCAGCTAGAAAGAACAGTTAGTAACCTTTACATTAAAGTTTTGCGGCAGTCATTAAAATGTACTGTTTCCTGCTATCTTTACTAGCATCTATCTACTAATACTTTACTATCGAGTCCTATAGTAGCTGACTAACTACTTAGAAATTGGCAGAGTACAGGTGGTTGGAGAGAGTGCAAGTGTGCCAGTGTCACAAGAAAGCAAAAAAACCCCTGTTAATAAACCATCTTAGAAAGCAGGAGTCTGAAAGAAACTGACGCTTCTGCAGTCCGTTAAAATGCATTTGATAGTGTATAAATGTATGGCACAGAACTTGCCTTTCCTTGTGGTCAGGGTATCAGAGCCTAAAGTAAGAGGTGCTTAAGTCATGAAATGTAACGTTGCAAACACACACTTTAGGTTAATGTCAGAAATGTGATTTTTTTGATTTTTTAAATTTCAGTTTAAGTACATGTGTGTATGTATAATTTCTTTAGAAAAAAAAGAAAAAAGGTAAGGGAAGAGGAGCAGAACGAATCCTGGATTTCACAGAATTGTTTCCAGTAGGGAAGTATTGTTGTTAATGTGTTTACAAGTCACGCTTTGTAATGTGACTTTCAGTTCTACTGTCCCAGACTCAAGACAGATTAAATCACAGATGCATAGACGTGGCTGGTATCATCAGGTGAAGAGATTAAATGGATTTGAAATCTTTAATTAAAGAAAAAGCAAAGATCATGTTGTAGTGCTAAGATACTTTCCTATTCTTTTAGAAGAGCATTAGGAAGGGAAAAGAACTCTTTAAACCAAGAGAAACAGATATAAAGCAGTCATGAATAAATTTAAACTGCAGATCGGTTCCAGTCAACTAGATCAAAGCATTTCAGGCACACTTATCTTGTGAATACATCTTTAAGAAAAAGAGCTCAGTATTTTGAAAGTAGACTTAACAGAAATATGAAAAATTTGCGTCGTGCTTTTATACAGCAATGACTCGGTCATTTCATATTTATTAGTTGACATGGTTGTAGTGTATTACTGTTGCAAAAATTCACAGACTTGCCTTCATTTCCTTTCTTCTGTCCTCATACACTACCTTAAGTAAATGGTTGAAAGCAGTGGCTACAGCAGTTGTGCCTGTTGTGGAGACAGGGAATTAATTGGCTGAGTCAGTAATTATAAAAAGTAGAATTATTTTATTTTCCTGAAAACCCTGCCGCAAAACTATATACAGAACTAGGTTAGGTTTATTTACAGGCTCGGTTCAGTTGGGGAAATCTTCGCAGGATGGTATGGGCAAATTTAGAGATTTAGGAAGTCAGAAAATGGAAAAGGCTAAGCTACAAACACAGCTTTACCCCACTAAAAATTAGGCTGAGTAGAGAATTAAGGGAATGGCAGTCTTTACTTATAGAGGTGAGGTAGGAAATTATCTATAATCCCTTGATGAATTCCTCTGTGGAAGCAGCCTACTACAAGCAGTATCTAATCATCTGGACCCTCTCAGAAAAAGTCCAAGGCGGGTGGAAAAGGTGTCAAAGTTAGAAGTGTCTCAAGACATGGCTGCCACAAGACAGATTGGTGGAAGTGGCGCTGCCTCATCAGCGGCAAGAGCCAAGCTGCGAGCGTCTCCCCAGNTGCTAGCGTCTCCCCAGAGCCAAACTGCGAGCGTCTCCCCAGAGCCAAACAACTGCTAGCGTCTCCCCAGAGCCAAACTGCGAGCGTCTCCCCAGAGCCAAACAACTGCTAGCGTCTCCCCAGAGCCAAACTGCGAGCGTCTCCCCAGAGCCAAACAACTGCTAGCGTCACCCCAGAAGCAATAGCAACCAGTAAGTCAGGCAGCAGTATGGTCAAAGAGTAGCCGGGTCCAGGTGCGCCCAGCAACTCTCTCTCAAATGGACCCATGGATTTGCCAAGCTTGCAGATTTGCAGAGAATGGTGCAGAAGTGGGGGACAACTATCCAAAAGCAGGGATGGTGCAAAACTCGAGAACCCTGCAAAAGGCAGGAGCCGTCCACAGGTGAGGACAGTCCAAAACTCTCCAAGTGGGCATTCTGTCATGGCAGGAACTCTGCCAAGTGGGAACACTGCGCTTTTTCCCTTGCTCTATTTATACTTCTTCTAGACAGAAGTGTCCACTTGCCATGTATACTGGGCGTGAAGAACCCAGCCAACCACCATCTGATTCCAGCATGCACTTATGCACTTCCACACGAGTTAGTACATGTGTGGCAAAAGGTGCCTTTTGCTGTCCCCCTTCAAGCCCGCAGTGGGGGGGGGGTAGATCAAGCAGTTTTCATGCCGCCTTCTCCTCCCAATTCAAACCCATGGAGGGGGGTGGTGGGGAGAAGGAAGTAATTTGGAGTACTCTACAACAGTGCCAGAGTGGGGGGATGGGCTGAAGATTGCAGGATGGAAAATCCCCAGTGATTCAGCTGGTTTTTGACTTGTCTTCCAGGTTTTCCAGCTTCCAGGAATGGTAACAATGAGTAAGCAGTCTTGCTCTTTTACCTGCAAGTCGACTATTACTTTCAAGTTGCTATTCAGCATAATGCAATCATAGAATCATAGAATCATAGAATGGTAAGGTTGGAAGGGACCTCAATTATCATCTAGTCCCAACCCCCTGCCTATGGCAGGGACACCTCCCACTAGTACAGGGCACTCAAGGCCTCCTCCAATCTGGCCTTGAACACCTCCAGGGAGGGAGCAGCCACAACCTTCCTGGGCAACCTGTTCCAGTGCCTCACCACCCTCACTGGAAAGAACTTCCTCCTAACATCGAGTCTAAATCTCCCCTCTGCCAGTTTAAACCCACTGCCCCTTGTCCTGTCATTGCCGGACCTTGTAAATGGTCCCTTCCCAGCCTTCTTGTAGGCCCCCTTCTAATATTGGAAGGCTACTCTAAGGTCTCTTGGAAGCCTTCTCTTCTCCAGGGTGAAGAGCCCCAACTCTCTCACTCTGTCCTCACAGGAGAGCTGCTCCAGCCCTCTGATCATCTTTGTGGCCCTCCTCTGGACCTGCTCCAACAGTTCCATGTCCTTCCTGATCCATTCAGATTTCCAGGCATACATTAGGTGAACTACATGGACTGCTGTGAGGAAGTGCTCTTTATTATTTCTGATGTCCTTGGTCTCCTGCTTCCTGTGTGTGATGCTTTGGGAGTTACCCACCCCCACACACACTGTGAAAATCACCCAGTCTAGACTCAGACAGCTGGAAGTTAAGGAATGAAGCTCTATTTACAGCTTAGCACAATATGCAAGCAGATATATATACAATATACAAGAATATTAACAGAAATATACAAGTTAAAAGTAATAGAGAAACACAATACCCCTTCCAGGAATCAATCACCAGGAGGGGCTCCCAACCACCCTTCCACCTGTTTTTCCACCCTTCTACCTTACCCCAGGGTTTGCCTTATGTGCAAGGTGAGTTTGGAGGATTGGCCAGTGGGGGTTAGAAGCAGAGTGATTAGTTTGGTTGCACAGCAGAAAGAAGACACACTAAAGAGTGAGACTCTCTGTCTTACCTGTATTTGTGTCCTGTTTTTATACATCTCAGCAAGCCTATGAGTGAAGTAGACATCACCATTGTTTTCTTTTTCACAAACTATATTTTTTTCCATTGAAATATTCCAATTAGCCTCACACAAGCACACTGCGTAACAGTCTGCTGCTGACAGTATCTTCCTCAGTCAGTTTCATTCAGCGTATGCCAGCTCTTCCCTAGTAATACCAGTTTGTTGTTCTTTCCCCTCTGCCTTTTCAGTTTGGAGTCCTATGTGTTGCTGTTTCATCCCACAGATTAATGATCTGCCCTTTGTCAAGTTAGCACTGCCCTTACCTTTTTGGTATGTGAGGCCCTGACAGTGCTATGAGGTGACAGTGGTACCTTAGAAAGCTTTTTGTCCCTTTTATGTCAGGTTGTTCATTCCTGCCTTTGCAGTCCCTCATGTCTTTTGCTGCCATATCTTGGTTTTTTGTGCATTCACTTGATAAATTGGATTGAAAGCCTAATCCAGTGTTTCCCTGCTGGAAAGATCTTAAATTGTTTTAAGTTGAGATCAGAGGTTAATACAAGAATTAAAAATAACATCAGAACACATAAAATACGCTTTGAAAATCTGTAAGTACTTCAGTGAAGTACTTACAAAAGCATACTGTATAGTGCATTACATGTTCTGCAATGAAATTACTTCTACCTAACTAGTATAAATTGTCTTTCTTTTGTTCTGAGTACCTTAAGGTATTGTTCATCTATAACAATATGTAGGAAAACACTGATTTTGAGAGCTGAGTGCTGGTATGACTGTACAATGCTGCATGAATTTATGAAGTGAAATTAAAACCATGGTTTAAAGGAAGGATATTAGATTTTATGGAATATTTTTTCTGTCAGAACTACGTCTTAAATTTAACTGTATATATAGGAGGTACTTGGTAACATTAAATCTTAAAATAACAAGCAGCAAATACAACAAAAAAAAAAGTTTATCTTATTGAAGATAACCTTTAAGTAAACACAAATGCTCAATTGAAAATGTGTAACTTTTCTTTATGATGTAATGTGGTAGCCAATTTCATGAATTTGTTTTGTACCATACTGCAGTGACAGGTGAATCTGACTGCTAGATAGTTATGTTTCTTTTTTTGAGTGTTTATGTGGCTGTGCCATGAACTGGGACAGGGAGCTGACACAACTGAAAAGTAGTTTCTGCCATTCATTATGCAGATAAAAGTATGCTGGTCAGTGTAAAGTAGCAGGAATAAGGGTGGAATGGCTTCGTTTAAATGCAGTCCCAGCTTCCACAAAATGGTGCTCTGTGAGTGACTGAGTATCTGTTAATTTACGCTGAAGGGAGAAGAGGCCTGAGTAATATCTTCTGCCCTCTTCCTGGTTACACGATCTGTCCAGCTCTGGTGCTCATTAGATTACTCCACAAGTTGATCAAACTTGCTGTTTTTGTAGAAAGCTACCCACTATTTTGGTTTTTTGTGTGATAATTTTTCTGCCATTTTAGTGAGTTGAAATTTTTGGAAAAGCCCATGATTGTGCTAGCTTTTTCAGAAGTAGTAGGAGTATGCAGCCAAGAGAATAGCTGAATGTGTGAGGGAAGGAATGGACTCCCATCTGCTACCAGCAGTGCTGTGTCTGCATAATGTGATTTGTGGAATCAGTTATAGATTCACAAAAGAGTCTGGATTCAGAACCCTGTCCAGCCTGACTTTGAATGTTTCCAAGCATGTAACTTTTGCCTTTCTTGACAAGCTGTTCCAGGGTTTCACCACCCTCAGCATAAAAAACATTGTCCTCATATCTAGTGTATCCTCTTTTAGTTTAAAACCATTACCCCTTGTACTGTCAAAACAGGCCGTATTTAAAAATCTGTCCCCATCTTTCTTATAGCACTTTACAGACTGAAAGGCCACAATAAAGTCTCTCTGGAGTGTTCTCTTCTCCAGGATGAAAAACGCCAGCTCTCAGCTTTTCTTCGTAGGAGAGGTGTTCCGGCTTCAAGAGGTCCATGCCCTAGAGTTGGACACAGTATTCCAGGTGGAGTCTTACCAGAACAGACTAGAGGAGGAGAATCAGCATCCTTGGCCTTCTGGTCACACTTGGGGTGATGTAGCCTAGGATTAGGTTCACCTGGACTCCAAGCACACATTGCCAGTTCATGTCCAGCATTTCATCCCCTCAAGTCCTTCTCCACAGGGCTGCTCTCAATACTATCCTTACTCGATCTGTATCAAAATTGAGGATTGCCCTGACCCAAGTGCAAGACCTTTAATTTGGCCTCATTGAACCTGATGGGACTCTTTTCCATTTGCAAACACATGAGATTGCACTTGATTCCACTGTCTGTCATTGGTGGCAGCACTAGTCCCAGTATGGACCCTGGACAGACATCACTTGTCACTGATCTTCATCAACATATTGAGCCTTTGACCACTACTTTCTGCGTCTGACCATCCAGTTTCTCATACACCAAACAGTATATCCATCAGATCTGTATCTCTTCAATGTGGAGAGAGAAGAATGTTCTTGGAGATCATATCAGAGGCCTTGTAGAAATCCGGATAGATGATACAGAGGCAAGGCTGACAAGGTCCTCCTTTCTACTGTTTTATTTCCCTTCTTCCAGTCACCAGGGGCTTCACCTGACTGCCATGACTTTTCAAATATGACTGAAAGTGGCCTGGCAACTACACCAGCCAATTCTGTCAGGACTCTTGGGTGATTCTCATCAATCTCATAGACTTAAGTATGTTCAGGTTCATTAGGTGATCACAAACATGATCTTCTTTTGCAGAGGGAGGGACTTTGCCTCTCTGGTCCCTGCCTTGAGGTCTATCAACTTGAGAGGTGTGGGAAGAGAGGCTCTCAGTGAAGACAGGCAAAAAAGTTGAGTATCTCAACCTTCTTGTCATCTATTGTTACCAGCTTGCCAGTCTTGCTCATCAGAGAAGGTACACTTTCTTTGACCTTCCTTTTCTGGCTGATATACCTGTAGATGCCCTTCTTATGCTTTGCAACTCTTGCCATGTGGAGTTGCAGTTGCACCTTGGTATTCCCGACTGCATCCCTGTACAACTGGTCAGTATCCCTAAATTCTTCCAAGGATACCAGTTCCTGCTTGAACTGCCTGTGCAGTTCCTTTTTGCCCTTTAATTTGACCAGAAAGTCTCAACTCAGCCTCCCTGATCTCTTCCCTTCCTTGCCTGATTTCTTTCACTTAGTGATTGAGAACTGTGGAGAGTGTTCTTAATGTTCTGCCATCTCTATTCCCTTGTTCCCAAGGGCAATTTCTTGGGGTCCTACTGACTAACTCCTTGAAGAGTTTGAAGTTTGTTTACCCAAATTTCAGCTCCTGCCTTTACCCTTCACCCTTCTTACGTCCCTCAACACAGTGGACTACACAAGGGCATGATCACTGTAGCCCAGACTGCCTCCATTGTTGACATTACTGATGAGCTCACTTGCATTGGTAACCATCATGTCTAGTTAAAAAAATGTGCTTTTTAACCAAAGGATTTTTTAATTGAAGTACTCTGATATACTCTTTGCTAGGCAACTCTTACATGTCCAAAGAGATGCGATGATAGTTTTTAAAGAGATTTCTGTGTTTCAGGATCTATAATTAGCAAAGTTGATACCTAGGGTGGACATATAGCAGATAACTGTTAATAAAGGCTAGAATTAGTTAACCATTTAATATTTTACTTGACACCCTGTCAAAATTTCTGTTTTGGTACTTTTTGAGCACAAATAGGCTTTTAGGAGCCATTAGGAAAAAAAAAAGTGTTATTGTACAAGTTCAAGCTGTGTCTGCATCCTACATACTTTGTGTTTGCTCTTGCTGATAAAAGTTATATTGAAGTTACAGCAAAAGCGATCAAGATTATCAAAACAAATAAAAGGAAGTCTTTGTACAATGTATAATTAAGAATGGGAACTCTGGTTGAGAAACTTCATCAAAGTTTAAATTTTACTAGGTGTAAAAAGTAATTACACAAATACATAGAAGCATAATCTGTTGAGAATTGTTAAATGAAGAGATTTTTCTTTGAAATCGAACAGCCTCTGAGAGGCCAATACGTGGAAACTTAGAGAGAAGTGTATACCTGACTTTTTCCTTGTACTTTTTCTACACATTGTATTGATCCCTGAAAGATGATGACTTTTGATGCAATAGGGTATAATTATTCTTATTTCTGGAGGGAGCAATAGTTATGATTCTAACAGGGTTTTTTTGACTGGATCTTGCTCATTGTGTTGCCTTGTCCCACTTAATCTGACCTATGCTGATTTCTTGTCTCAAACTTAAAGTTGTTCCTCTTTCTTCTTTTGGATATTAGGCACCAAAAGTTGAACAGCTATTGTTGCATTTCACAGGGTGATAAACAACATTATAGCGCTTCTTGAAGCAAATTTGCTCACCTTGGGTGCAGCTTGCTCAGATCCTGTTATTCTACTTTTGATAGTTTCTGTTAAGCGACAAATGAACTGTTTGGGCCATACAAGGCTAAGACTTGATGGTAGGAATATACCTTAAAATAGAGAGGTCTGAAAACAGCAGTTACGTGTCTCCTGGAGATTGACTCTATATAGCTTTACTGCTGGGCATACTGGTATGTTCTGCTTTTCCTTGATCAGCAAACTGTTGTGTAGCAGAAAGCTCACCTCAACCCCACATTCCCTCTCCCGTCTCAGGAAAATCAGTGAAGGTTTTAATCCTTCCAGGAGCTGAATCAAGTCTTGGTTAAAACTTTCAATTCTAGTATGGAGCCAAGCTGATGTTCAGACAGTAGGTAAGATAAAGATTATTCTGCTATGTATATGCCTTACTTTTAGGAGTATTTTAGATAGTTAATTATTAAGAAATAGGATTTCAGAGTTGGGTTTTTTTTTTCCCTTCAGTCTTACCAGTTGCTGTCAAAAGATGTGAGAGGTCAATGTTTTTGGGTTATGAACGAACTAGCATTATTTAGAAACTATTTAGTCAATATGATAACAGATAGATTTTCCAAGTAAAATGAAGGCGTTTTTCTCACTTTAAAAAGAGTAGTGACTTAGTTTAGCTACTTGGTAATTTCCTAAAAGCAGTAGTTTTTAACTCTGAATTTGTGTGTTTATTGTTATAAAAGAGGAGGAAAAAGGTGAAAATGCAAACACAACTCTATTTGGTTAACCACTTGCCAGGATACTAGTTCTTGTTACGTGATCGGTCAGCCTGTGTCTGTTATTGCTACGTGTCATTGCAAATAAGAATCTTACATGTCCATCTGAAATACCTGCTGGGTTTTGTGTTTGGTGGTGGGTTGGTGGGGTTTTTGTTTTGTTTTGGGTTTTTGTTTGTTTGTTGTGGTTTTTTGTTTGTTGTGATGGTTTGGGAGTTACTCCCCCACAGTGAAATCACCCAGACTAGACTCAGCCAGGCGGAAGTTAATGAATGAAGCTATATTTACAGCTTAGCACAATTTACAAGCATATATATATATATGCAATATACAGTTATATAGAAGTTAAAGGTAGCACGGAAACAGAAAAATCCCTCCAAAACAATCAAATTCCCAGGAGGACTCCTGACCCAAACCTTCCCCCCCCCCCTTCCCCCCTCTTTCCTTTCCTTCAGAAATAACCAGATCAACCAGATCAGCAAGTTTGCAGATGACACCAAGCTGTGTGGCACAGTCGACTTGCTAGAGGGCAGGGATGCCATCCAGAGGGACCTGGACAGGCTGGAGAGTTGGGCCCAGGCCAACCTGATGAAATTCAATAAGGCCAAGTGTAAGGTCCTGCACCTGGGTAGGCACAATCCCAAGCACAAATACAGGCTGGGTGGTGAATGGCTGGAGAGCAGCCCTGAGGAAAAGGACCTTGGAGTCTGGGTTGATGAAAAGCTCAACATGAGCCTGCAGTGTGCACATGCAGCCCAGACAGCCAACCGAGTCCTAGGCTGCATCAAGAGAAGCGTGGCCAGCAGAGCAAGGGAGGTGATTCTGCCCCTTTACTCTGCTCTCGTCAGACCCCACCTGGAGTACTGTGTGCAGTTCTGGAACCCTCAGCACAGGAAGGACATGGAAGTGTTGGAGCGGGTCCAGAGGAGGGCCACAAAGATGATCAGAGGGCTGGAGCAGCTCTCCTATGAGGACAGGCTGAGGGAGTTGGGGCTCTTCAGCCTGGAGAAGAGAAGGCTTCGAGGGGACCTGATAGTAGCCTTCCAGTATCTGAAGGGGGCCTACAGGAAGGCTGGGGAAGGATTATTTACAAGGTCCTGCAATGACAGGACAAGGGGCAATGGGCTTAAACTGGCAGAGGGGAGATTTAGACTAGATGTTAGGAGGAAGTTCTTTACAGTAAGGGTGGTGAGGCACTGGAACAGGTTGCCCAGGGAGGTTGTGGATGCTCCCTCCCTGGATGTGTTCAAGGCCAGATTGGATGAGGCCTTGAGTAACCTGTACTAGTGGGAGATGTCCCTGCCTATGTCAGGGGGTTGGAACTAGATGATCCTTGAGGTCCCTTCCAACCTTATGATTCTATGATTCTATGATTCCCCGTAGATCTCACATGATAGATCTGGAGAGATCTGAGGTGAGATGTCAAAAAGACAACAATGAGATTAGAGGAAATAAAGAGTTTGGTCAGATTACAGTTAAGGCAGACGCAGCCACAGACCACCAGAGTGAAGGAGCAGAACAGCTGAGAACTGAGAAGTGTGTGAGGAGTATCTTATTTATGTTTTGACTAGTTGTGTTTCTCAGTAGAAGAATGAGTGATATAGGTTATTGTTGTTGTTTTATTTCTCACAGCTAAATATTTAATTTCTCTCAGTAAAGTATTCCGATTAGCCTCAAATCATCACATTTGTTTTTTTAAAAATCTTAGTCCACATAGTTATGCCATGATTTTACAGTATTTAAATGGCAAGATGCATCTGCTGACAACTGAAGATTCTAAGATGAAGTACTTTTTTTGGTGTGCGCAGGTAATATAATGTACATACAGAGAATTAAAGACAATTAATGTAAGAGGCATTATATGCTAAAACTGCCTAAAAATGACTGAGGAAACTGGAATTGTTTAGTACGGAGAAGAGAAGGCTGAGGGTAGACCATATTGCTCTCTATGACTACTTGAAAGGAGGTTGGAGTGACGTGGGGGTTGGTCTGTTCTCTCTAGCATCAGGTGATAGGACAAGAGAAAATGGCCCAAAATTCTGCTGGGGAGCTTTAGATTAAGTATTAGGAAAAACATTCTGTAAAGAAAGAGTGGTCAGGCCTTGGAAAATGTTTGGCCAGGGATGTAGTGGACTCACTGTCCCTGTAGATGTTCAAGAAATGTGTGGACATAGCACTTTGAAACGTGGTTTAATGGCCATGGTGCTGTTAGGTTGATGTCTGGACTCAGAGATCTTTTTCAACCAAAACAATTCCATGATTCTATGAAAAGATGTTCCAGTTTTTGTTTTAATATTTTACAGAGCTATAAGAAATTATTATCCAGCTTTCATACATATTATATCTGCTTCAGTTGTTTTCTCATGCAGAGAATATAATTATACAAGTTTAATAGGAAAGATATTTTGTGGTAAATTAAAATATTTAAAAAATAGGCTGATTCGTAGAGAAGCTTTGTGTGAAAGTATCTATAAAGTCAGTCATTGGATGTATTTAATAGCTGATTATAGTGGCATCTTCTTCTGAATTAACTTGCAATAACTTGTCAGAGATAAAATGCTTGATTACATTCATATCTTTGCTGTTAGCGGTGGCGACAGTTATTATATACCCTTGAGAAATTTTGTGATAAAATCCTCTATTTTGAATGAGTTATGATGCATGAGTTTAAGTTGTCATGAAGCATGACTGAGTTGTAATGATGTATGCATGAATTGCGCCAATTCAACAGCAGCGTTGTCAGTATAGGAACAACAGTGCATATGTGCATGACTAAACATGTTTGAAGGAGGTAAGAAGTGACAGACTGTTACAGACTGCTCAGAAAACAAACAGTATAACTTCTGAAATTCTCAATATTGCAGCAAGTACAGTTCCAAAACAGTAAGTTATCGATGAACAGACATTGTGAAAAAGCACAGAGACCTGAATGAGCAAGAATTTGGAATACATCGGCACCTTTGCATTATGGTTGTCCATGTATCTGGTGTAGTAAACATGAAGAACTGCAGGTACCCATACTTCCTAGGAGTTTTCTATTATAACATACTGGATTGTAATGATTTCAGTTTCAAAGCTGACAGATAAAACTGTGAAACATTTATATTCCTACCATATTTCATAGTTTTGTACTGATTTTGCAAGTTTTAGATATATGTAAATGTAAAATAAGATAGAGATACTTGAAACATAATCTGTGCCACATAAAAGGGCTGTATTAGGTTATTTGGGATGATAAACAGTCACAGTATCACAGTATCACCAAGGTTGGAAGACACCTCAAAGATCATCAAGTCCAACCCATTACCACAGACCTCAAGACCAGACCATGGCACCAAGTGCCACGTCCAAACCCGCCTTGAACACCTCCAGGGACAGTGACTCCACCACCTCCCTGGGCAGCCCATTCCAGCAGCCAATGACTCTCTCAGTGAAGAACTTTCTCCTCACCTCCAGCCTAAACTTCCCCTGGCGTAGCTTGAGACTATGTCCTCTTGTTCTGGTGCTGGTTGCCTAAGAGAAGAAGGTAACCTCCCCCTGACTACAACCACCCTTCAGGTAGTTGTAGAGAGCAAGAAGGTCTCCCCTGAGCCTCCTCTTCTCCAGGCTAAACAATCCCAGCTCCCTCAGCCTCTCCTCATAGGGCTTGTGCTCGAGGCCTCTCACCAGCCTCGTTGCCCTTCTCTGGACATGCTCAAGCACCTCAATGTCCTTCTTAAATTGAGGGTCCCAGAACTGGACACAGTACTCAAGGTGTGGCCTAAGCAGTGCAGAGTACAGGGGGAGAATGACCTCCCTGCTCCTGCTGGCCACACTCTTCCTGATGCAGGCCAGGATGCCATTGGCCTTCTTGGCCACCTCGGCACGCTGCTGGCTCATGTTCAGGCAGGTGTCAGTCAGCACCCCCAGATCCCTTTCTGTTTGGCTGCTCTCCAGCCGCTCCCACCCCAGCCTGTAGCTCTGCATGAGGTTGTTGTGGCCAAAGTGCAGCACCCTGCACTTGGATTTGTTGAGCTCCATCCCTTTGGACTCTGCCCATCTGTGCAGGCGGTCGAGGTCCCGCTGCAGAGCACTTCTGCCCTCCAACCCAGGGCAGTCCCTGAAACTAACATTTGTGTTGATACAACCTTAGGTTGCTATGTTTGGAAAGAAAAACATTTATGAGCTTCTTGGTGTTTCAGCATTGAGGCATTCTTCCTACTGCTGTGGACTCATTTTATCTTTGTTTTTATTTTAAAAAGGCAAATTTGTGTCTTTAATGATAATGCAGGATGACTCAGATGTAATTAATTTCTTTGCTGTTTTGAAGCAGATTGTCATAGATAATTGTACTGGTGAGCCCTATAACTTGGTATGGAAAATGCAGATGAAGCTGGCAGCACCTCTGTAGCATCACAGTGTAAGAAACAGGCTTGCCTGTGTCCTTTCATGTAGACTAAACTTTCCTTTGCTCCATTGCATGTCATATTGTGGGACAGTAGTTGTGTAGCTGTTAAAACAATCCCAAGTCTCCAAAAGGCCTGTGTTCTGTCAGCCAAGAGACATGTATTCCTTGTCAGCCTTTGATTTCAGCACTGGTGAGGAGGTCACATCTGGACTCTACTGATTGAAGCTCCCCAATAAAAGACATCGACATACAGGGTAAAGTATAATAGAGGGTCATGAAGATGATGAAGGAACTGGAGTATTTTTCCTATGAGAGAAGTCTGAGAAAGCTGTATTCTAGAAGTTAATAGTAGGTTATGAATTATGAATATTAATTTCAGTATGATATTCTTGGACACCTGGACAGGCTGGAGAGGTGGGCCCAGGCCAATCTCATTAGATTCAACAAGGCCAAGTGTAAGGTCCTGCACCTGGGTAGGCACAATCTCAAGCACAAATCCAGGCTGGGTGGTGAATGGCTGGAGAGCAGCCCTGAGGAAAAGGACCTTGGGGTCTGGATTGATGAAAAGCTCAACATGAGCCTGCAGTGTACACATGCAGCCCAGACAGCCAACCGAGTCCTGGGCTGCATCAAGAGAAGAGTGGCCAGCAGGACGAGGGAGGGGATTCTGCCACTTAACTCTGCTCTTGTCAGAGTACTGTGAGCGGTTCTGGAACCCTCAGCACAGGAAGGACATGGAAGTGTTGGAGTGGGTCCAGAGGAGGGCCACAAAGATGATCAGAGGGCTGGAGCAGCTCTCCTATGAGGACAGGCTGAGAGAGTTGGGGCTCTTCAGCCTGGAGAAGAGAAGGCTNTTGTACTAGTGTGAGGTGTCCCTGCCTATGTCAGGGGTTTGGAACTAGATGATCCTTGAGGTCCCTTCCAATCTTACCATTCTATGATTCTATGATTCTTTTAATTATTACTATTAAAACATTCAGGATAATTCCCTAAGATTCTTTTGAAGTTTTAGTCAATAGGAAGTAGTTGCACAAATGGTATTTATAAACGTAGAATGAAACAGTTTAAACAATGAGAACTTGGAAAACAGGAGCATGAAAACAGGAAAAATTCTAAATATGCTTATGTAGTTTTAGCATTAACTCTGCCATCTTAGTATAGTATTTACCTCTCCTAGTAGGAGGTGTACATGTACTAGTGGGAGGTGTCCCTGCCTGTGGCAGGGGGTTGGAACTAGATGATCCTTGAGGTCCCTTCCAGCCTTACCATTTTATGATTCTATGATCCTATGATATGTACTCATGACATGTTGATGCCTAGGGCAAACATACAAAATATTCCAGGCAAAGGGAAGGAGAGTAGAACTGAGTTGCTGCTAAGCTGCTGGTGCAAGCTGCAAACACGTGACTGCCGTGATTCCCAGTTAAACAAGCTGTGAATGAGGTCCTGCTGTCAATGTGCAGAAGACTGGTTTCTAAATCACTCCCCATTAAATACATTATTTTGAAAATGAAACTGGCCAATAGGCATTAGCATTATTGTTCTGGCCAATGAATTCAAAGCTTCGTGCCTTGTGTCACCACTTGGTGGTGCTAAACCCCTAGCCCGCAAGGCGTTGCTGGGGCCAAACCCTCCTTTGGCTCATCCACTCAACTCCTGGACCTGCAACAGGAGGAGGAGAGCAAGGATTAAACCAGCCTGGCATAATTTATGCCCTATCAGGACAACCTGGGAGTGTTTAACACGAAGAAGAGAAGGCTCAGTGGGATCTACGCAATTAATAGAAGTAGCTGAAGCAAGAATGTGAGAAGGATGGAGATAAGAACTTTTCAGTAATGTCCAGTAGCAGGACAAAAGGCATCAGGCATAAACTGAAACACAGGAGTTCCTAGTGAAGATCAAAACCCACTTTTTTTTAGTGAAAGTAACTGTGCACTGACAGAAGTTGTAGACTCTCCCCCTATGCTTGAAGACATTCAAAAGCTTCCTGAACACAGTCCAGAGCACTCAGCTTTAGGTGGCTCTGATTAGATAGAAGGGTTAGGACCTGATGACATCCAGAGGTTCCTTCTAACCTCAATAGTTCTATGATTTATGTCAAGTTATTCCACATTTTTGCTTTGAGTAACCAAGAACTTTTGCAGCATTTGTTATTTAGATGCAAACTCATCTTTGGTTAAAGATCTATTCATTTGGTTCCAGATAACTTTTTTGAGATAAGGAGTGCAAGACTTTCATCTGAATATCCTGCTATGTGGTCCATAATCTATTCTAAGAGTTAGACTTTTAAAGAGATGAGGTAGACATCTGCTTTTGTAATGAGACTTGTTATGGCTACATCCTTGAGGCCACGATACCAGTCTTGGTCTTTTATATTCCAGGAAAACAGAGTGCAAGATGACTGTTATCTTAGCTAAGAGGGTAGGAAAGGTGAAAGGTCTTGTATGATTTTCTGTATGCTCTGTTACCTAATGATTAAATAACTCCACTGAATGTTCTGTAAATTTCTGTGTAATGCAGTTTTCAAGTTGCATCTCAACTAGGAATTCAGGTTCTTTAAAATAAATGTTCAGATCCGCATGTTGCTTTTGAAGTCTGTATTGCAAGGGTATTTTGGTTTTTGTTATTAGTAGGTTCATGCAATTTAGAAGATTTTTTTCTTTATCAATCAGATGCACAGACAAGATTTTGCTTACACAAAGATTGTGGGTAGCATATTATATCAAGACTTGTGGTAGAAATGTAAATGTAGATAGCACTTCATGAATGCAGATTATTTCGGTGGCAGCTACCAAGAATGTAGTTGTTTCAGAGACAGGTAGAGTACCTATGTAGGATTCAGTTCACATTTTTATGAAATGCTGTTCTGTAGGCTTCCAACTGTGATGCTGTATTTGCAAAACAGTCCTGTCAACACTCTCTTCAGGACTCTAATTTCAGTCAGGTCATTGTCACAGATGGAGGTAGTTGACTAGAGTTGAATGTGTTTGTAGACAAATGTTTGAAGGAGACAGTAATAGCAGTCTTTCCCGTAGTTAGAACTCCTTTGAGGTATTTATCCATCTGCCCACTGGCAACCATGTCTATTAACTTTGGAGTCATGTTAATAAGGATGTGGAATTGGGGAGATAAGAGGAACTGTGAAAGGCTGCGAATGAATTCTGTGTTTCAAAGTGCTCTAGCACTTTATTTTTCAACTTAAGAGGGTAAAGCATTTGGGGCATAAAATGAGGTCCTACTGTCTAGAAATCATCAAATTCATATGCTGGGGCCTTGTGTTGTGCCCTTCAGCATGATAAATGTAGCAGACAGACAGAACTTGAAAGGATTTGTGGTTTTTGATATGTAACATTCCTTTTCAGTTGTGTAATAACTGATACTGGAGAGGTGGGCCCAAGACAACCTCATGAGATTCAACAAGGCCAAGTGTAAGGTCCTGCACCTGGGTAGGCACAATCCCAAGCACAAATACAGGCTGGGTGGTGAATGGCTGGAGAGCAGCCCTGAGGAAAAGGACCTTGGAGTCTGGGTCAATGAAAAGCTCAACATGAGCCTGCAGTGTGCACATGCAGCCCAGACAGCAACCGAGTGCTGGGCTGCATCAAGAGCAGTGTGGCCAGCAGGGCAAGGGAGGTGATTCTGCCCCTTTACTCTGGTCTCGTCAGACCCCACCTGGAGTACTGTGTGCAGTTCTGGAGCCCCAGCACAGGAAGGACATGGAAGTGTTGGAGCAGGTCCAGAGGAGGGCCACAAAGATGATCAGAGGGCTGGAGCAGCTCTACTATGAGGACAGACTGAGAGAGTTGGGGCTCTTCAGCCTGGAAAAGAGAAGGCTTCGAGGGGACCTGATAGTAGCCTTCCAGTATCTGAAGGGGGCCTACAGGAAGGCTGTGGAGGGACTGTTTACAAGGTCTTGCAATGACAGGACAAGGGGCAATGGGTTTAAACTGATGGAGGGGAGATTTAAGCTGGATGTTAGGAGGAAGTTCTTTCCAGTGAGGGTGGTGAGGCACTGGAACAGGTTGCCCAGGGAGGTTGTGGCTGCTCCCTCCCTGGAGGGATTCAAGGCCAGACTGGATGAGGCCTTGAGTGCCCTGTACTAGTGTGAGGTATCCCTGCCTATGGCAGGGGGTTGGAACCAGATGTTCCTTGAGGTCCCTTCCAACCTTATCATTCTATGATTCTATATATGATGTGATATTGAAAAGGTTAACAGTTTAATTTGGTGGTCCAACTTCTGGAACCATGAGAGCTGTCTGTGCGTTTTGAGATCCCACGACTTGATTCTTAATTCTTTACTATGACAATGTCTTATGTTTCTTTAGTGGTCTGGGAATTACACCCCCCCTCCCCGTATACTCTCTTCCATGCTCCAGTGCTCCAGTGCTCTCCCCACATAAAAACCTAGTTTACTTCACAGGTTCAGATCAATTAGTTTTCTTTTTCTGGTTTTACCCCTACTGGACTTTTTCCCTTTTTCTTGTTGGAAAGAGGTAATAGTTTTGTGTCCCTGCTTTGTTTGGTGGGTTTTATTTTTTCCGTTCCTTATATATTAATAAACAAATGAAACAAAAACTTCTAGAAGCAGTGGAATGTATTGGTTTTCATTGGAAAATGCAACATTTCCAATAGGGCAGGCAAGTAATATATATCCTCTGCTTCTTATTGCTGCCAACCACATAAGGATGTGACCTCAACTCTCCTGAAGAAGTATCACGTAAGTTTGTAGTAATTTAGTTTGCCTGTTTGTATAACTCTGCATATAATTCCTGCATGAGTTCCTACAGCGAATATGTTCTATGTTTATACATTCTTCCTAAGGGTTGCAGTGCCTTAAGTATTGCTTTAACGTTGTGCATAACCTCTCCTGGCTGAAAATTCCAGAGGGAATTAGCCAGTTCATTTGCAGCATTATTTTTTCCTTTGAAAGTTGAGAGTTAAAGTAGTTCATGTTTAATTACTGATTTTATTTTTATATTTTTGTATGTTTGTGTGTCTGTGTGTTATTTCTGTTATAAAACTTGTAATGCATGAGTACTGTTTTCTAGTGCTGGAAAAGGCAAACATACCTGTATTTTTGTATTTCACCCCCTATTAGTTTCCTTGCTGTCAGAGATAGATTAAGTAGATTAATACATTCAGATTATTTAACTACTTTTTTTTTTTTTAACTGTGATTGTTAGAGCAATTATTTTCTTTCCTGTAAAACAATGATATTCAAAATTCCAAGGTAGTCATAAAGCATGATTGTGTTTTCATTGTGATTCAGAAGAGTAAGGCATGAAGATAACATGGAACCTGTTCTGTGGAGATGTTCAGGTCTTCTAGTGAAATCTGCAGTTCTAGCACTGATAAGACAGGCAAATCAAAATGATTCTTTTAGGAATGATTATTTTCAGTATGTAGCTAACAAGAAATTTGAGATGTTTTAACTGCAGTTGCATGATCTTGAGATCCATAGCGCCCAACATGCTCTGCTGTGTTCAGTAAGGGCTTTTCATAAATCATAATCAGACAGAAGTGAAGCTTTTTTGGTAATCCTTTTTATCAAATAGCTCAAATGTCGTTTTGTTCCTTTGCACAATGGGGTATTGAGCTCTCAGACTGGTGGTTAAAACCTACTGCTTTTGCTTTCACACACATAATAAGCAGAGGGTGGTGTTTTCCCTGAGGCAGAAGAATGCTAACCTTTCTGTTAAATCTCTGCTAAAGAAGTTCAAGGCCTGTTGGTTCTTGTGGGTAGGGTGAGGAGAGGCAGAAGAGAAAGATCGTGTCTTTGTAAATCATTTACTAGGGCCCTGGATAACAGTCCCTCTTCCAAGGACTGCTTTATCTCCTAGCTCAGTAATTTCATTTTTCAGAATAGCGGGTTCTTTTCTGCACTGTGCATGTCCTTAAGAGGAGCACCATGCTGCCTAGCAAGTGTAGAGTATTAAAAGTGATTTAGGAGATGATTCAAATTGATATCTCCACCACCTTGAAAGTGACTAGAATCTAGTTCCTTAAGTGACCCTGTGAGGTCTGTAAGTTCTTATTTCCTTGATGGTATCCTGCACAGGAAATGGCCACAAGAGGCCATTTAGGCTGGTCCTAATCCTAGGCAAAATTTATTGTACTTAGTAAAAGTAATTTTTAAGGCAAGCATAGTTTTGAAAGAGCTCTATTAAAACTTACGGAAGTAATTTCAACTTAGGAAATCCTCTTGATAATTTCTGTGACATCTCGTTTTGTCAAAAACGTCAGGTAGAAATCTTAACCCTGTGCCATCTTGATAAGACTTCTCATCTATATCTGTGTCCTTCTGGAGTCAATAGCATATATTTTTGTTACAATATATTTTCTATTCTCAAACATTTGAAGCATGTATGAGTTAATTTGGAACAATCATGCTGTAAAGGCTTGGAAACCGACTTTGTGAAATTGTATAGAGAATTAGATAAACAGTAGTATATTGGTTGAATAACACTTGGCAGTGAAGATTTGTGCTGAGGGGAGGGAAAGGGACAAAGAAAAAAAAGAAAAAGAAGTGGAAAAGAATTAAATAAAACAACCAGATTGCATTTAAGGAAAAAATTGTGTGATTTCAATTGTATTTTTTTCCATAATAATTGAAAAGTGTTATCTATAACAATAATAACTATAATAACTAATATGTTATCAAGTCTGTGCTGTTATTTTAAGTGAAATTCTTTTGACAATGTGTGAAAAATAAGAAATAAATTAATTTTATATAATGTATTTGGGAGATCCTGCTTGTAAGAGTTGTTTTCAGAAAAGAAAAAATAAGCAAAACATTTCCAGAAATGTTAATATCCATTTATACAATCACTTTGTCTTTGGGGTGTTTTATAATAAGGTGATTACATCGTCTTTTTGGAGGAATAAATACCTATGTATTTATATTCTAATGAAATATTAATTTCTTTCATGAGCCAGTGGTCTGTGATAGTTTTGCAGCATATAGGTAGGCAAAAATGCTCACAAAAATGCTTACATTCTAGGTTGGTTCTTTGCTTAATGTTGAGACATTCTGAGTGTATCTTTTTTACAATTTGTCGATGTTTAAATCCAATTCAGAATGCTAATGTGAGTGAGCTAACTGATAGAGCATAGTATTTTAAATATGACTTTCATGACCTCAAACCGTTTGTGCAATCAACATTAACATTGTTATTCAATATCAGTATATTAAAATCTTGTTCAAGAAGGTTAAGATGCTGACAAATTTGATTGAAGTGCAATATATGCAATAACTTTGGTTTTTTTGTCTCTATGCTTTATGATATGTTCTTTGCCAATTGACCATCTTTGATAACAGATATGTTTACTGAATTAATTGTTTTTCTAAATACTAAGAGTGTACAGCAAGTGTGTTTGTGTTTACTTTGGCAGTGAAAAAAGATGAGGAGGATTTTGAAGAGAAGAAATCCATTAAGAAACGAATCAAAGAATTGAAAGTTTTGGACCCAAAGATTGCACAGAATCTGTGTAAGTAGATTCTGGTTTTATGACAGAGTGACATTGTGTGAATGTTCCATTAAAATGTCCTTCTCTCTTGTCCAATTGCCTGGTCACCACTTTTACTTTAAAGCGTGTGAAAATATGTACAAATTGATGTTAAGCCCAAGCATGTGAGTTGACACAACTGAAACATGTTTAAGAAAGACCTAGAATACAGTTAAAAGTTGAACTGTAAAAGATCTCCTTGTTTGAGACTGTTTAGCCTGTTCTGTGTATACTGAAATACAAACATACATCTAATTAGCTAGCTATATTTCCAATGCATTCATTGAGAAATTACCCCCTGTCCACCTACCCTCCCACCCCAACACTGACAAAAAGAGGCAACGGTGTCTGCCGGAGTTTGACCATCGCCCTTCATCTTCTTTATACAAAGAAGGCAGTACTCAGCATTTTGCAATAGTAGTTTTGACGGAGAGGAGTGCTGTAAAGAATAGATTGCTAACTGCAGGCAGAGAGAAAATAGCAAATGACTGAGTTATGGTAAATGAATAAACAGTGTTTATAAGAGCATTTATTTTTTAACTGTTTATGTGCTTTTGGTTTCTCATGGTACTGTTTTAAGAGAAATCTCTGACGAGACTGTTGAAGAATAAAAGTGTAATTGTCACCTCAGCAGAAAATACTATGACAGCAATGATTTACTTGCAGAGTAGACTTGTCACTGGCTGCCTATGGAGGGCTTCTGTGATACTGTATAATAAATAGATGGAGAAGACTGGAATTGTAGGAAAACAGTAATTAAAATGACATTTGAAATTGTTATTGTATTTGCATAATGTTTCTTTAACCTGTAGATCATATAGTTGGTTTAATTGGTATTTTGTAAGTAGAAAAAAAAGATGGTTGTCTTGCTGTCTTAATTATTTGTTGAATCTTTGTTTTAGCAATTTTCCTTGGCTCTTTCCGAGTGCCTTATGAGGAAATAAAAATGATGATATTGGAAGTAGATGAAACACAGTTATCAGAATCCATGATTCAGGTAAGGAAAATAACATGTTACAGTATTTAGAATCATAGAATGGTAAGGTTGGAAGGGACCTCAAGGATCATCTAGTTCCAACTCCCTGCCAGAGGCAGGGACACCTCCCACTAGTACAGGTTACTCAAGGCCTCATCCATTCTGGCCTTGAACACATCAGGGAGGGAGCATCCACAACCTCCCTGGGCAACCTGTTCCAGTGCCTCACCACCCTCACTGGAAAGAACTTCTTCCTAACATCCAGTCTAAAGTCCTCACTTTTACCCTCTGCAACTTGGACATTGTGGTTGGAGCCCTTGCTGTTGAAGACTGAGGCAAAGAAGTCATTGAGCACCTCAGCCTTGTCCATGTCCTTTGTCAGCAGCTCTCCATTTTCCTTCTGTAAGGGTCCCACATTTTCCCTAGTTCTCCTCTTCTCACTAATACACCTGAAGAAGTTCTTCTTGTTCCCTTTAATGTCCCTGGCCAGATTCAATTCCAGCTGTGCCTTAGTTTTCCTTACCACAGCTCTGGCTGCACGAACAGTATCTTTGTACTCATTTCAGGGTAAGTTTCTCATTAAAGAGAAATCTGTAGCTAAAAAGCCTCTTAACATATACTTTTGGCTATGAAATCACTGCAAGATTATTTTTTTTTAAATAAAAGTAGCTGAATTTATATTCTCTGTTATATTCTTTGTTTTCTTCATTCATTTTTGTCCACACCTCAAGTGATATTTTTCTTTGGTATATACTGAAACTGCAGATAATATTCTGTTTCTTCCCTAGTTACTTTTTTTTTTCTTTTATTTGTTTCTCTGTTTCATCTGTACAGATCTGTTCTGGTTAAATATTGAATGGAAAAAACCTTGTGTTTGCTTTTTTGTGGGGTTTTTTTGTTTGTTTGGGGTTTTTTTTGTGTGTGTATGTTTTGGGATCTTCTTATTTATTTTTTCTGCTCTGTTAGAGCTGGTAGATCTGAGATCTTGCCTTAGGGTGACCACTTTTTTTCCCTGGAGTTTATTTGGATAGTGTTTTCCCTTTCTGCATTACTTTATTCAAAGCACAAAATCAGTATAATTCTGTGGAGACAAGAGAGACTGAAAAGTTCCTTATGTTTTTCTGTGCACAGTGTTATTTAAAAATTGGTATATAGAAGAATGTCATAAAATACTTTAAATTCAAATCCTTAATTGTAGAGCCACAGGAAAAAATAATTTGGAAATGGTGTCTGGAAGTGATTTGCTCCAAGCCCCTCCTCAGAGCCACATCAACTAGAGTAGACTGCTCAGGAACTTTTTCAGTTAACTTTTTAGTATCTCTGTGTCTGGAGACTCCATGGTATTTCTGGACACCTTCTCCACTACTGAGCTACTCTTGTGGTGAAAAAAGACTTTCTTGTTTATCTAACTGGAGTTTTCGTTGTTGCTTCTTGTGACCTTGGCTTTCTACTGCACACCTCCAAAAGGAACATAATTGCATCTTCTCTGTTTCCTTACAATTCAGCAAACTTGCTTCATTCAATTTCTTATTGTCTGTTGTGTGCTATGTTCCCTGAATATCTTGACAGGCATCCATTAGATTTGCAAAGATGTCTTTAGACCAATATTTTCTATCTTCTGGACAAGACTTCTACATACTGTGATGAACTTCCAATTATTGCTGTTATGGCTTGTAAATGTCTATCAATCCACTAGACAAATCTACTACTAAAATACTATCAATCTACTAGAAATGTAGCATAGGTTTCAGTTTGAGAGTATTTGGAAAGCTGATCTCTGAAACAGTGTTAGAGGCATGAGTACGAGCCCCTAGTGAAACATCCAATAAAACTGAAGTTAAGTTCTTTAGAAACCTACTTTTTGCAGGATTGTTGATTAATGAAGAAATAAATATAGGTAATAAGAGTCATAAAATGGGTCATGACATTATGACTGTTTGAAATTCACATGTATGACTCGTACTGCACCATGTAGAAATTTGTACTCAATGGTCAAAACAAGGCAAATTTGTATTTGTGTGTGTTGCTTGCAGAGTAAATTTTCACCGTGTTGAAATGTCAAAATAAGTTCTTGCTTCACTTTCCTTTCCTCTCTGAAGAGTGAGATGTTTCTCTGAAAAAAACATTTGAGGGAACAAACATGAGCTGTCATCTTCAGTGATAATATATATAATCATTGTATGATTCTCCTTATTTCATTCAGTGATGCAGTTAATATTGGCACTGAAACTGTTACTTTGTTATTAGGATGAACAGAGCAGTTCACACATCTAAGCCCTTTGTTTATTCTAATTTGCACTTATATCACTTTTTCAAAGTTTTCTTCATGTTCCAAAGAAGCATGATGTGTATATTTATTTTATTTGTAATAATAGTGGAAATTCCCTAACAGCATGAAAAGCTGAGAGATGGAACATGCTGTGCTATTACTTTCAGCTTAAACTGTATCAGATAGTCCATGCTTGCTCTGAGACTCTCATGCTATTTGACCTTAGCGCTGTTTTCCAAAAGTGAAAATTTAGCTCGTTAACAAAATTAGATCCTCAACAATATCACAAAACATCTTCTATATGCTAAATAAATAACTTATATAAAAATTATGAAAAACTGTAATCTTACTAATTTCTATCTGTATTGTTTAAAGAAGATGAAACAGCTTTTTTGTGTCTAGAATCCAGGGAAAAAGATCTTCAAAATGTTTATGGGTAGTTAATTAGTGGCATACTTTTTTGTGATCATGTGGTAAGTAATGCATTAGTTGCAGTGAGCTAGGAAGAAAAACTTTACTGGCATTGAGAATTCTTTTTTTTTTTTTTTTTTTCCCCATTTCTTCTGTGGAGTATTACTTCCACTTCAATGATACATATTCAGGGATTAAGAAACTCTATTTTCCAGTATATGTAACACAGCATAGCCTCATTTTATTCTCTATGCAAGAGGCATGATTAGCAATAGTAGGAGACACATTTTTTGACACTTAAACTGATAACAAGCTGAGAAAGTTGGGGTTGTTCAGTTTGGAAAAGAGAAGGCTCCAAGGAGACCTTATTGTGGCCTTCCAGTATCTGAAGGAAGCCTACGAGAAACCTGGTGAGGGACTTTTTAGAATGTCAGGTAGTGATAGGACTAGGGGGGAATGGATCCAAGCTAGAGGAAGGTAGTTTTAGATAAGACGTTAGGAAGAAGTTCTTCACCTTGAGGGTGGTGAGACACTGGAACAGGTTGCCCAAAGAGGTGGTGGAGGCCCCACCCCTGGAAGTTTTAAGGCCAGGCTGGATGTGGCTCTGGGCAACCCAATCTAGAGCAAAATGTCCCTGCCCATGGCAGGGTGGTTGGAACTAGATGATCCTTGAGGTCCCTTCCAACCCTGACAATTCTGTGATTCTATGACCATGTGGTTCTTTTAATTAGTAGTAGCAGTAGAGTATGTTGAAAGTCAGCATATCCTGTAACTTCTCTATATAGTTCTTGACATCAGAATTGAATCTAAAATATTTTTGACAGCATTTGAGTCTTTTTAAGGGGTGGAAACAATTTAAGAATAGTTTAAGAGGAATTGAAGAGACAAATATGATGTTAGGGCTTGCTGTGATGGAGTCAAAGTCAGTAATGTTAATATTCACAGTATTCTGTAGGAACACAGTCATATCAGTCATATGTAGAACATGATATACTGTTGGAGGATAACACAGAGGGGTATTTTTAAGCATATAAATGATTCAATACTGTGAAGTGGTTAAACACTTTCAGGCCTAAATCAAATGGAAAATTCAGTAGAACTTAAGCTTAAAATTTACAAATACAGATATAATAATTTTAGTCATGTTTCTTGTTTCTGGATAAAACAGCCCGAAAATAACTTTGAAAAGGGGACCATCTGAGTTTAAAAGCACATAAGACACTCATGTTCCTTTGGAAGTGGT
The DNA here is from genome assembly GCA_013396675.1 of Eubucco bourcierii. Lineage (NCBI taxonomy): Eukaryota > Metazoa > Chordata > Aves > Piciformes > Ramphastidae > Eubucco > Eubucco bourcierii. The sequence continues at coordinate 458,453 of VWZE01002925.1, forward strand.
AGAATCATGTGCCTTAATGATTTGGTATCCACCCTTCATGTATGCTCAGGTTACTAAACAGATATAACTCTTCAGCTATCTCTGTTTCTGCCTTTAAAAACTTTCAGAAGTATGGGTTATGGCAGTGCTATGAAAATGCAATCCTGTGTATTTAATGATTTTGAGAAGAACAAAAACATAACACAAACTTGCAATTGTATGGGTATTTTTAAGATACCTCAGACAATATGGTACTTCTCCTTTCTAGGAATTTCTTGCTCTCATTTTTTTTTTTTAAATTGTGTTTCTGGCTTCAAGTATTCATAGAGTGTTTTGGGTTGGAAGGGACCTTAAAGATCATCTGGTTCCAACCCTGCTACAATTGTCAGGGACACCTTCCACTAGACCAGGTTCATCAAGGTCTTGTCCAGCTCAGCATCAAACACCTCCAGGGAGGGATAATGTACAACCTCCCTGGGCAACCTATTCCAGTGTCTCACTGTCCTCACTGTAAAGAACTTCTTCCTCATATTTCATCTGAATCTGCTCTCCTCAAGCTTCAGTCTGTTCCCTCTCATCCTGTCGCTACAAGCCCTTGTAAAATGTCCTGTCCCAACTTCATTGTAGGACACTTTCAGTATTGTTCCTTATATCCTAACGTTGCAGTTTCTGAAGGTGGAAACTTGTAGTTAATCCTACTCCTTTTATGCTGAGGTAGTAAAATGTCTCTGCCTCCTCTCTCATACTTTCTTGACCTGTGGCTGCTCTTGTGTGATCTCTGACTTGGCCTTTCTCTCTTAGACTTAGTCAAAATTATTTCTCTTGCTTATTCTCTGATACTGAAAACTGATTCCATTTCTAGCAGCTCAAATTCATATGAACACTGCTCTGATATCAGCTGCTTCCTCAGATATTGTTTGTTGTGTGGTTTTTTTTCCTCATGCTTGATATTGGAAGTATTCATATAGTGCTTGATTTTTTGTCTTTTTTGAAATATTTGTTGTAAGTTTTTGTTACCCATGAAACTTATTTTAGCATCAGACAGTAACGTTTTAATCTCAATGCAGACAGTATATTTGGAAGTGGATAATATGGATGTATATCAAGACAAAAAAAAATTTGCATGTTTAATTTAAAATGTATTTTTTTATGCTTGGTACCTTTCCGTTTTTTTTCTATATATTACTGATTTAACGAGGGACATCTTCATATGTAGCCAACAAAAGTAATCTTTTTAACAACAAAAACTATTTATCCTTACCATTATTACCTTTGGAAAATATGACTACTGTAAAACAGTTTTCATGATGGAAGTCAGGCTTGACCTTGTACAAATCCAGTTCCTTAAAATTCAAGTTTGCAGTGGTTTACATTATTATTTTAAACATCATCATTCATGCATTCAGGTAAAGCCATAATACAATTTTGACTTTGCTGAAATTGGCAAGGAGGGCAAATACCATTCTGGGGTGCATTAGAAGGGATGTGGTTGGCAGGTCGAGGGAGGTTCTCCTTCCCCTCTCCTCTGCCCTGGTGAGGCCTCATAATACAAATTTTGACTTTACTGAAATTGGCAAGGAGGGCAAATACCATTCTGGGGTGCATTAGAAGGGATGTGGTTGGCAGGTCGAGGGAGGTTCTCCTTTCCCTCTCCTCTGCCCTGGTGAGGCCTCATCTGGAGTGTTGTGTCCAGTTCTGGGGCCCCCAGGTCAAGAGGGATGGGGAGCTGCTTGAGAGAGTCTGGGGCAGAACCACAAAAATGATTAAAAAAGTTGAACACCTTCCTTATGAGGAGAGACTGGGGCTTTTTAGCTTGGAGAGGAGGAGACAAAGGAGTGACCTGATTAATATTATAAATATGCAAGGGGTGAGTGCAGTGTGCACATGCAGCCCAGACAGCCAACCGAGTCCAGGGCTGCATCGAGAGAAGCGTGGCCAGCAGGACAAGGGAAGTGATTCTTCCCCTTTACTTTGCTCTTGTCAGACCCCACCTGGAGTACTGTGTGCAGTTCTGGAGCCCTCAGCACAGGAAGGACATGGATGTGTTGGAGCGGGTCCAGAGGAGGGCCCCAAGGATGATCAGAGGGCTGGAGCAGCTCTCCTATGAGGACAGGCTGAG
>VWZE01002925.1:460599-507503 GCA_013396675.1 Eubucco bourcierii
GAGGTGTCCCTGCCTATGTCAGGGGGTTGGAACTAGATGATCCTTGAGATCCCTCCCAACCTTACTATTCTATGATTCTATGAGTCTATGTGTGCCAGGAGGATGGAGCCAGCTTCTTGGTGATCTCCAGTGACAGGACAAGGGGCAGTGAGCGGAAGTTGAGGCATGGGAGGTTCCATGTGAACGCGAGGAAGAATTTTTTCCCTGTGAGGGTGACAGAGCACTGGAACAGGCTGCCCAGAGGGAGGTTGTGGAGCCTCTCTCTCTGGAGATATTCAAGAACCATCTAGAATATTCCACATTCCAGTGTGATCTACTCTAGGTGATCCTGCTCTGGCCGGGCGCCTGGGCCAGATGATCTTTTGAAGTCCCTTCCAGCTCCTGACATTCTATAATTCTATGATTCTGTGTCTGCATCTTCTGTTGAGTAATAGGGAAATGCTGGAGTTAGTAATGCTGATCTTTTCTTGAAATGTGGTTGTCAGTAGTGGAATAGATGTGTTTCCTAGACCTGAAGGATTGCACATTTATTTCAGTTTGTAATAGTGGTCTTATCAGTAGACCATGGAACGTTTTAAGAAAGAACACAATCGCTCTCTTGTTTTCTTGCTATGATGGAAACTTAGCCACTCTGCAACAGGAACACAAGAGTCTTAAGTTTAAAAAAATAGCAGGGTAGAGGAACCCTCACTCTTACCTAGCAGTTATAATACTTCTCTTGGAAGGGGACAGAACTGAGCTACTGGCTCCAACTATATACCATAATTAAATGTTGGAGAACCTTTCCACTTCCAGATCTTCATAACAGCCATTCCTAGCCAATGTAGCTTATGGTAGTTAGTGGAATTTCAGGTGCTTAAATGTGTCTGTACATAAATATACACATTGAAGTGTTCAGGAAGCTCCAAAGAGTCTGAAGATTCTTAAGATGATCAGACACAGTAATACATTTGGATTCCCTTTCCTTTGCAAGATTTTCACTTCTATCGGTATGTAAGTTCTCCATATGGAGTTCTGAATTCAGCTGAAATTGAGTCTCACTTCTGAATTCCTACTTCTGACAAGTTGTCAGGCTAAGTAGTTTGTAAGTGGTTTAAGCTTTTGTTTTGAAATACTAGAAAATAAGTTATCTATTTCAAAATACTTTTTTTGTCTAGTGTTAATACTTGTCAACCTTTGGATAGATTTGTTACACCTGAAATTCTTGTTTTATTTGCTTCTTAGTGTTCTGTCTGCATAGTGTTACCAAGCATATTCTGTCTTTAAAAGTGATATTTAAAATAAGACCACAGAAATGTTTGTAGAATTGGCAAAATATGCTAGCTTAGAATCTTGAATCACTTATTACACTCTCAGCTACATTAATTTCTGTGTTTCCTGTTTACATTCTACTCTCTTAAAGAAGTGTTGTCTTTGAAGTGTGTGGTGATCATGCATTGTATAATACCAGGTTGCTATGATAATACAAGCCACATAGAATCTGAGATTTTTAAGCCTATTTTATTTTTCTTGATAGAATTTAATAAAACATCTTCCTGAACAAGAACAATTGAATGCGTTGTCCAAGTTCAAGAATGAGTATAATAATTTGTCTGAGCCAGAGCAGTTTGGAATTGTGGTGAGTTCTGTTTTGTTATCGCTTCTTATCTTGTCCTTGCGTGACATACAGTTTAATATGATATTGTAGAAACAATACCAGTTGCTTCTTGCTAAATATGAAGAGGTTCCAGACTGGGAAAAGAGAACAAATGCTGCATTTTAATCAGACATTTAGTGGGCATATCCATGAATATGGAATGTCTGATTGAGTATTACTGTTGGAATGATTTGGGATTCTTTTACTTTAAGAAAGTCATTTAGCTTCAAACAAACAAAGAAACAAACCCAATGTTATCTTTTTCTGTGTCAAAGTTTCACTGGGAGGTACAGAGCCATTTTTTAATTTCCATAGCTACAATAATTTGGCTTGCCTTCTGATTAGTACGTCTTAATTTTTCTCAGTGGAGATTTCTATACTGATGTCTCTCTTACTATTCTCCATGTAAATGAGAAGAAAATACTGTAATTACTATTCTTCCTCCTTCTTCCTATGTATATTCTGTCAATAGTACTTGTAGTTATTTTTTTCCATTCCTAACAGGAAGATGCATTTCTAGTATCTCTCAGGTTGAATTAACAAAGACTAGAAAAGAAAACACTGCCAGTTCAGTGTAGACAGTTGATTATTTTCTGCGGGAATATATTTTGGATATAATTTCTGTATAGTTCATAAATCATAATTGTTAATGATTTCATCCAGATAAACACAGAATAAATCTATTTGTTTTTGTCAGTGCATATATCTATATAAGTCTGATTGTTCTTGTCCACTCCTAACGTTTCAAGCTAAAAAGGTTGTTGTTAGCTTTTTCTAGGAGAATTTCTCTGGGAGGAAATAATTCTTCTAGTTGTGTCTGTGGCCTTTAGGAAAATGAGTGTCATGTCTTTGTAATAGTTGGTAGTTACCTATATGGGTATCAAATACCTGTACTTAAATATTGGAACAGCTGAAGTACAGATATGGGATATGAGAGCAGCAATCACTGTTCTGAATCAGCTGAAGAACATTGATGTGGATAGGAAACACCATTACATTGAGTTGCTGCCAGTTACAGATGTGGCACAGTCTTCTTTGAGTATAGAATCATAGAATCATAGAATCATAGAATGGTAAGGTTGGAAGGGACCTCAAGGATCATCTAGTTCCAACCCCCTGCCATAGGCAGGGACACCTCCCACTAGTACAGCTCACTCAAGGCCTCATCCAATCTGGCCTTGAACACATCCAGGGAGGGAGCATCCACAACCTCCCTGGGCAACCTGTTCCAGTGCCTCACCACCCTTACTGTAAAGAACTTCCTCCTAACATCAAGTCTAAATCTCCCCTCTGCTAGTTTAAACCCATTGCCCCTTGTCCTGTCATTGCAAGACCTTGTCAATAGTCCTTCCCCAGCCTTCCTGTAGGCCCTAAAACAAAACTAGTTCTGAAGTGGTGCTTTTTCTGAAAACAGTTGCTGCTGTTCATTTTCAAACCATCTTTAACAAGAGTAACAGTTACTGCACATCTATTGTAATACTGGTTTCCTGGTTCTTGCGAGTCTTCTAACTACACTCTGGAAGCGCAGAAAAAAACCCAAAACACCGTTGCATTTTTTTATTTTCCAAGACTTTCTTATTTAGTTATCTTATTGAAACCAAATTATCAATTTCTCTTGCTCCAGATTTCTTAGTTACAAAAGCTAATGAAATTTCTTCCTTTTTATTTCTTGTTGAGGTTTTAATCAAACATTGAAGGAATCAGTTTATAGTTCATCCCTATCTCAACTTTATTTGGTTATAAACATCTATTTCAAAAGGTCACCAAAAAGGTCTTTGAGATCCTTTAAATGAAGTATACTCCCTCAGCAACAAAAATCCAGTCAAAACACATTTTGGTGTTTTATGAGATGTGAAATGAATGCTTTCAGCACCTCTGTTTCTTGCAAGGAATGCAAAAGGTCTAACGTCAGAAATTATTATCTTCTCACTTGTTTCATTCTAATGTTTGTTTATTCAATTACTAAAATAGTAGTAGTTTCACAAAGGTAGATTTCACAATAGTAACTTTTAGGATTTTTTTTCAACCTACCTTATATTACAGAGCTTTAGAAAGAAACAGGTAAAGAGTTAAATCTACCATGACCACTTTTTGGGTGTGAGAATTGGCATGAGGCTGTGATACTGATTCTGCTATGTTTGAGTCAGTTCCCCAGCTAGAAATTTTAGTTTAAAACAGTAGTATTCTATGGTCTAACTCTCTCCTACTGAAAGTGTTGTTATGAGTAATAAAACATCTGATCACACTCTTAGACACCTTTGAGTTACTTAGTTCAGTCACATTAATCCTGTAATTACTCCCCCTTCAGCACTACCTGTGTGTTATTTTGTAAGGGAGGATATGTTTTGAAGCATCCCTCCAAGCTAATTCACAGCTTTTTTAACTCTTAAACAATAATTCATTTTGTTCTTCTGACCTTTTTACTATGCTTTTTTTCCTTAAATCTGGTAATACTCAAATATAAATAAATTTGGAATGACCTTTCCTTAAGATATTGATTGACTTGTATTGATTGACAAAATGCAACATTATTGGAAGACATTTGAAACTGTTAGCTATTTCTTTAAGCCATATCTCTTCAGTTAGATGGAACTGTTGGTCTGATGCAAGAGCTACATTAGATCAGGTTTTGCTGGATGTGACCCAACTGATTTGATAAATTTGTCTAAAAAAATTGAGGCAGTGAGATGAGTTTTTTTTCATTAAACAGTGAGTTCTTACATCTCAAAAGCTGATGGAGTTTCTTCTCTGAAGGAAAAAACAGATTCCCACTGAAAAGCACAAATGTGAGATTTTCCTATTTTTCCATGGAAACCCACAAACAAAACCAACACCATCATTAGAGGCAATTTTTCTAGTGTCACGTTTACTATGCATCTAATAGAGTCAACTTCACAGAATGAGCTAACATTTTTTAACATGAAACATTTTTCGTTTCTTTTGGAGGAGGGCAAGTTTTAAATAAATCACTTTTCCACTCTTTGAATATGGTATCTTGTGCATTTCATTTTCATCAAATTCCAATCTTCATCAGACTTTCTTCCTTATTTTGTTCTGTTCTGGCTAGGGAGTGAGCTGAGAACTTTGTGTCTTTCAGAATTGCTGGTGACACAAATATGAATTTTCTCAATATAGTTGTTTGTTAGGATTTTTATATTTTTGTTTTGTTGGGGGTTTTTGTTTGTTTTCTAAAGATTGCTATTTTACACCTTGCATTTTTGCTGTTCTTTTTAAATGTGGATGTTGAAGGTTTAAAGAGCCGACGGAGTAAAGCTCTCAAATGAATTGCAGAAAAAAACAGAATTATATTTGGAGAGAGCTACAGATAGAAATTACAAAGCAGATACAAAATCCATAAGTGAACCCTCTGAATTTTCCTCCAACCCAAAACTAAATCTACAGTCCCCAGTGCTCCAATCCTCCCCCCACCCCGTGCCTCTGCCATCCAAGAAGCCTAAGCACAGCCTCTGGAGGCCCCAATCCAGGCCTACCCTTACATGTTTGTCCCGGTAACGCAGCTCCTGCCTGGCACAAGGCTGGAAGGGGAGGAAAGGAGAATGAGCTGGCCTTGCTGTGAGCTTATGAAGAGATAGCAGAATTATGGGATTGAATAACAATCTTCCAGTCCCCAGAGGACACTTTTTAACCTTATAGTTCCCAACGTGGGACAGTGGAGAATCAAAGTCATGCAATACAAGATTTTCAGGTTTATCTTTCAGGTGAGTAGTGTTTTGTAGTTATGACATATCAGAGAATTTGGATATTTCATGTTAATTTGCTCTAAAATCGTGACTAATAGAAGAACTAAACAATTCGACTCCCAAGGAAGAGACTACATGGTGAATAAAATAAAAATTACTACTTGTGTAATGATGATAATAATAATCAAAATAAATAATGGAAATTTTTCTGGCTTTCAGTTGAAAGTCAAGATTTAGTTCTCTGAAAGAAAAAGCTACACACTGAGATACTGGCATGCGGTGACTGTTGCTGTGGCTGTTACAGTATTGTATATTTTGCTGCAGCTGAAATTAATGAACTTCTCTTACTGGCTTAAAGACATTGAGGGCATGACTGAACAGCTCAGGTTCCCTTCATAAATATGGCCTGTGGTAGGTTTTTTGTTTGTGGTAACCCAACTCTACGGGTTGCTTTTGTGGTTTTTGTAATTATCCTTTCCTTTTTAAGTTATTTTTCACTTTTATGTTTTCATTCAGCAGTAAGTATAAAATAAATCCTTTATTACCCTTATCTTCCCTCCCAGACTTCAGGTTTTCTTTAGATAAACTACTTTATTTTCCTGTATGTTCTTTATTTCACTTACTCAAGGCTGATGTTTCAGAACACAGATATTATCACCTATCACAATGGAGTTAGGGTTTTGGTTTTTTTTCACTTGTGTGCATCCATGAACTGTTTTGTGAAAACTATATGAAATCTGTTCATCTTACTAAGCATTTAAACTTAGCTTTGTTATTATGCTAAGTTGATGTTGTTCTGAATGCCTGCATTTTGTTGATCAGATCCTTGATGAAATATGCTTGTGCTTCCTGAAATGTAAACATTCAATTGCATTTTGTTTTACTATAGTTCTTGGTTTGTACTTGAGTTTACTCGCTCAATAAAATTTCCTACTAAAATAATTTAAATTTAATACCTTCTCAGAAATTGATTATGAAACTGATACTGTGTGATACATTCTATAAAACTTGTTAATGATGAAGATTATGTTACTTTTTAAAATGAACAGTCATATGACTGTGGACTTGCAATGTGAGACGCATCTCAGATGAATGAGACTTCAGCTGGTTGCTCATCTTGGTAGGTTACTGTTGGCAGAAAGGTTGGGTTTTTTTTGGTGATGGAGATTGTTTATTTTGCTGCTGTTTTCTCCAGTGTGCAGTATAAATTCTTTCACAGATTCATGGATTGCATTGAGTTGAAACGGAGCCTCAGAGGTCATCTTGTCCAATGCCCCTGCAGTGAGCAGGAACATATCAAGTCTGATCTTGAATGTATATGTTGCTTTAGAACTTAAGATGCTCGGCAACAGTGATTTTCTACTGAGAAAAAAACCCCAGACTGCTTTACAGGTTGTTTTTTCTAGTTTTGATGCCTTCGGAACCCCAGTTTTGGCTGTAGTTACTATAATTGTATTAAATAAGCTATTTAGGATTAGGTAATTTAGCTAGGTCAATCTCATTTGATAAAATTTATTAGACAAAGAAACTGAGTTTTTAAATTATTTTATTATTATCTTAATTTAACAGATTTTTTTCCCCAACTGCTTTTCTCATCTGTTTTAAAGATGCAGCATTTCATTATCTCTCCTCCCATCCTTTCTCACATAATTCAAGGCATAACGAAATGTCCCATCACTTATCAACCTCCAGGGCTCCCACATAGATGTGGAGGACATGTAAATATCCTGTTACTTACTCCCTTTGGCTTCCCACAAGGGAGGCACTTTACTTTGAGTATACTTGAGTGCTGAAACAGGCTGCCCAGAGAGATAGTGGAGTCTTTGTCTGCAGAATCATTAAATATCCAAGTAGATGCTACCTTGCTCAACCTGCTCTCGGGAAACCTGCTCTTGTGGAGAGGAGTTGAACTTGATGATATCCAGAGGTCCTTTCCAGCCATTACCATTCCGTACAATGTAGGACAGCTATGCAGAAAGAATCTTGAGGCTAGTCAATAACCTCTTGGCTCTCTAAAGCTTTAAATTACTATGTAGATATTCCACCTGTTCCAGCTTCAGACCTCAATGGCACTTCTGTGGAGCCCAAGTATTTTGGGATTTACTTTCCTTCTGATTGTTTTGTAAAACTGGGGAACTTTCTCCAAGATACACAGGCTGTCTTCCACAACATTTGGTTATGTGACGTTGCATGTCAGACACAGATTAATGGTGATTCCAAATGCATTAAATAACCATATGGATGAAACGTCTACAGTCACTGTTATATTATCTGATGATAGGACTATGTAAGACATAAAGTAGAATGTTTTTGCTCTGCCAGTACTATCATCATAGGACTATGTAAGACATAATGTAGAATGCTTTTGCTCTACCAGTACTATCATCATCACAGACAGATAACTTCTTGTGTAGCAAATTAACTTGGGCACCTTGGTAGGTGTGATGGTTTGTGAGTTCCCTGCCCCACCACACTTTGCAAAATCACCCAGACTAGACTTAGCTGGCTGGAATATAAGGAATGAAGCTATATTTACAGCTTAGCACAATATACAAGCAGATATATACACTATATACAGGAATATTTACAGAAATAGACAAGTTAAAGGTAATACAGAAAAACAACACCCCTCCCAGAAATCAGAGTCCTCAGGAGGGGTTCCCAAACACCCTTCCACAACCTTTCACTCGATTCCTCTGTCCATGTCACTGACAAAGATGTTAAACAGCACTGGTCCCAGCACTGACCCCTGAGGGACACCACTTGTCGCCGGTCTCCAAGTGGACATTGTGCCGTGGATCACCACTGTCTGCGTGCGACCATCCAGCCAATTCCTTACCCAGCGAGTGGTCCAGTGAGATAATGAATAGTTGTTGTCCCTATGTCACTTAGAGTACACTCACTTCTATTCTGTCCTGAATATCCTTTAGAAAAATCTTGGATTTGCAGAAAACTGAATCAGTGGTGGAAATTCAAGCTGGAGAAAGAGTGGCAGGATTTGCCCTTTATCAATGGTTGTAAGGCTGAAAGTCATTAATTCAGTTATTTCTATGTACATGTATCCATATTTTAAGTACAAAGACTTTCTGATTTCTTGTAACTAATTTAAGTTTTCAGTTGGCATTTCTTGACTTAGTTATCATTTGTTTGTGAAAAAGAGCCTGTTAAAGGTGAACAAAGATGTTCTATTTCCACATAGCCGTAAAAGCATCTCAACAGAAATATTTGACCCCAATCATGGATTGCCTTCTCATACATTCAGATAATGTACATTAATATTTGGGCAGGAAGGGTTTTTTTGGTGGTTTTTGTTGTTGTTGTTGTTTGTTTGGGTTTTTTTAATTTTTTTGTGTGTTTTGTTTTTGTTTAAATGTGCTAAAGGGTCTCTTAAGGTATCAGTTCTTCTTTATGGCTTTTCAAGTGCCTCACTCTGAAGACAAGTATTAGGAATTCACACTTTTTACCTACACACTCTTCAGAGTTCACTGATACTGCTGGGATGAAAACTGTACATTTTCCACTTGGGATGCTCTCCTACTTTACAATTCTAGTCAGTTTTACTCACCTCTAACAAATATTTTACTTTTTAGATGAGATTACTTCCAGGTGATCTGACAGCTTTGGCATTGCTGATCCTTTAGGGAAGGTATACTGTGAAAGTGGAACCCTTGCAGTGTTTTACACTATGAGCTTATAGTAAGATTGGATTACATTCAGAGATCAAAATGTAATGTCAGTTTAACTTCTGAGATATGTTCCTTTTCATAATGTCAACAAAGCAGATGGTGAAAGTACATGTTTACCAGATGGCACACGTTTGCAGGTACCTTCTCATTTATGCTGTATTCGAGAAAAAAACAAACCTCGCTTTTCTGTTGGATAAAGGGCTATGAGCTGGATAGCTTGACTCAGTTGTCAGTTCCTATTTGGACTTGCACATAGTGAGAATATTCTTTTAAAAATAGAATAATTTGTTAACCATACGAGTTATCTGCTATGTATAGTCCACTCTCTCTTTAGCTTCCTATTTCACAGAATCACAGCATTAACCAGGTTGGAAAAGACGTTTAGGATTATTGAGTCCAACCTATTGCCTAACCCTTCTAATTAACTAAACCATGGCACTAAGTGGCTCATCCAGCTTCCTTTTAAACACCTCCAGGGATGGTGACTCCATCACCTTCCTGGGCATTTCAAGTTTCTTCCTTTTTTTGTTATCTGGTTTATCTGTTTTCAGGATTCCACTGTAAGGACATGAGTAGCTCCTGATGGAGCTAGCAGCATGACTTTGTGACACTTGCATCTGCTCAGTACTTTAATGTTCTTTTAGATATTTATTCTTAAATAAGATATAAAGTTCTTAGGGCACTACATTAATTTTGAGTGATTTTTAGGTACTTCTTTTCTTATTTCACTGTGAAAACATAAGGAAAAACTTTTTTACAGTGAGGGTGACAAAGCACTGCAACATGCTGCCCAGAGAGGTTGTGGAGTCTCCTTCTCTGGAGACTTTCAAAACACTTCTGCATACATTCCACTAATCACAGAGACATTCAGGTTGGAAAAGACCCTCAGGACCCTCCAAGTCCAGCTGCTGTCCCTACTCTACAAAGTTCACCCCTAAATCATATCACCAAGCACCACATCCAAAGGACTTTTAAACACATCCAGAACTGGTGGCTCCGCTATCTCTCTGGGCAGCTCATTCCAATGCCTGACCACTCTTTCTGTGGAAAACAAACCTCCTAATGTCCAGTCTAAACCCGTCCTGGTGCAGCTTGAGGCCATTCCCTCTTATTCTATCACTGTTTAGCTGTGAGAAGAGACCAGCACTAACTTCTCCATAATAACCTTTTATGTAGTTGAGAGCAATGAGGTCTCTCCTCAGCCTCCTCTTTTTCAAACTAAACAGCCCCAGCTCCCTCAGTCGCTCTTCATAAGATTTATTCTCCACGCCCTGCACCAGCTTTTTTGCCCTTAATTTATTGAATGCATTGACTATTTCTTGATTTAAAGAAGCAGTGGAATTTGGAGTCTTCTTGTTGGGATAGTAAATTGTCATGGGTTGAGCGTATGGCTTTAAGAAAACCATAGAGTTCCTTAAGGTCCTCCAGAAGGAGATAGACAGAGAGAGGAGTGGACAGGAAATTGCAATATTTTAGTATTTCATTCCAATAATTTTTTTTTTTTACTCTATTTAATCTGGCAGCAAAGCCAGCTCTGGGCTCTTTTTTCCCTCTCTCTTCCTGGGGAGACATACTCTCATATCTGGTAACACAGGGGATTGTCACAGGCCTGTTTGGCCTAATTTTTTTTTTCCCTCCACAATCTTGGCCTTTTTAGGCCTAACACCAGGGAGCAGTGGGGGTGTGTGTGTCGGTTGGGCCTGGACAGCCTGAACTAGCCTAACAGTTCAGGAATAGAAAACACTGGGGCTCATGGTAAACCTCAGGGACAGAGAAGAAATGCAGTTCTGGGGTTTTGATTTTGGTCTGGTTGGAGAGAGGTTTGGAGAAGGTTTTGGTTTGATGGGATTCTGTGTTAAACCTAGACTTTGGATTTTTGTATATTTCATATGCTTTTGCATTGCTTTGCATTGCAGTTTGTAGTTACTAATAGCACCTTTCCATTTAATCTTCCAAGAAAACTGTATTTCTATCCAATCCAATCCTGTGTGAAGTCTTTCTTTAATTACTTGAAGTGTGATTTTAGAGTTTGTCTTCCTGCACTATTTAAGTTCTACTTAAATTCTACTTAACTCACTCCAAATAAAGACATAAGTAGTTTTCAAAGTATATCTGGTGTGTGCCCTAAGGTGTATGGAAAGATGGAAAGTTTTGTTGAAACTACCTGACCAGTAAACCATAGAAAAAGCCAAGTCTTTTGCATTTGAACTGCAGAAACTAGTGTTTTCCTGGGAGCTTTCTTGTTTACCTAATTAAATGTATGAGGTTAGTTTACAGGAGTATAGTGGGGTATGAATAGTGATATATATTGATATATGCTAATTCAATGTTCCATAGCTGAGAGTTTTCAGAACTGTTATTTTCCTGGAAGTTTGTGGTAAGCTCTTATTGAAATCAGCTCTTAAATATTTGTACCATAAAATGAGATTTGCCTTGTTTTGGTGTGTCCTAAGTTAAACGAAATGTGTGAACTACTTTTATTACTTAGCAACTACTGGATCATAAACTTGGATTAGTTATGTAGGGTTTGGTATATGAGTTGACAGATGTGATATATGATGACACTTTATCTTTTATTGCTTGCACATATTAGTTATTGGGAAAAGATGGGAGCAGTTCGTATAAACCACAAGATGGGATTTCCGTTGCTTACCCAAATGTCTCTCATTCATTCGTTCATTTGCTATCAGTTATAGCAGATACATTGCTTCTTCAAGCCTGTCACACCAATAAATCATTTCAGATCGTATGCATTTGTACAGTGCCAAAGTGTACCACGAATTTTAAAGGAAAACTCTTATTTTCTTTTCAATCAGATGAGCAACGTGAAGAGACTGCGGCCACGGCTCAGTGCAATTCTTTTTAAGCTTCAGTTTGAGGAGCAGGTGAACAACATCAAACCTGACATCATGGCTGTCAGTGCTGCCTGTGAAGAGATAAAGAAGAGTAAAAGCTTTAGCAAGCTTCTGGAACTAGTGTTGTTAATGGGAAACTACATGAATGCAGGCTCTCGGAATGCACAGACCTTTGGATACAATCTCAGCTCCCTATGTAAAGTGAGTTTTGAAATGTCCATGTCGAGTATTGCATTCACTTTTTCATTTGTTTTTGTTATGTTTTTTAAATTCTTTGTTAAGATACTTCTCCTGCAGTTAATACTATTATTTTTTTCCCCAAATTCTTGGCATTAGTTATATTTGAGCAATATAACTGATTTTTGTATCATTTTCTTGAAACTGGCTTGCGTTTAAACTTTTAGAAGATTCCATTTTGAGGGAATAATTAAAAAAAACCCCAAAATCAAACTAAATAAGCTTATGGAAGGACTGGATCACTATGATCATAGTAGTGCTATAGTCTCATGTGTACAAACACTTCTGTCACATTTTAATCTTCTTGAATATGGTTGTTTTCTTTATTTACATAAATTTTCTTGTTACCTGAGTGGTTTTTATTGTTGCTTAGTTCCATCTGTTCCCGGTTTCTTCAAGTTTTCCTCATGTTTTCATACTCTCAACTTTTGCATAAGGCATATACCAGAAGACATCTTCTTTCCAGAGTGTTAATTTATGATGGATTCTAATCCTAATTATCTTCCCCTTACTTAGTGGTGGTGTTTTTTGCCTGTGTCCTCTGAGAGATTGCTGCAGAATCTGCAGAGCACATGTGTATATTATAATCCTTATGAGAAAGGACATATGCGGAAGTTTGTATGTTCTTTTTGTCTTCTCTTGGCTTTATTTTTTTACACAAGAGAAAATACAGTATATTAACTTCTGCATTCTTTAAAGTAGTCACCCTTACTCTGCCATGTTTCAGAAGAATTCTTTCACTGTGATTTTTAAGTGTTGAATGTGATACCTATAACTTAAATATTCTGAGTAAATAATTTCTGTACCTTCCCTTATCTTAACTAAATGTTTAAGCATGCATCAGACACCTCAACAGATACAACACAGTTTACATCATTAAACTAAAAGTACAATTTGTTAGAGAAACGTTTAGAAGAATGGTAGTAAAAGGTCTCTCTTCAATTGGGTGCATTTATTTCTTAGGTATGATTTTATAAGAATCTGTTCTAGGTCTGGTTATATTCTCTATATTTTTAATACAACAAAAAGAAACCTGAAAACAGCATGAAGGTAATTGTTACAGGTACTTTTGCAGAGCAAGGTCAAAGTTAAAAGCAAATCTTGAAACATATTTTAAAATCTAGAAGATGAAAATTTTGAAGACTAACATGAAGGAAAGGAAACTGATGTGTGCAGATAAAATAAGGACTGAATTCCATAAAGTGGGCCTTAAATCCTGGGTAACCCTACAGTGCTCTGGATTAAAATGCATTTGATAATGTAGGATGTCATAGTTGCTTAGATTTGCACACTTGCAGGTTATTTAGCTTTACAGAAGGTAACCAACATTCTGTGGGAAAGGTAAAAAGTCTCTCTTAGCAGACCATCTATGTACTACTTACTTGGTGCTTTTAAAGTTTTAAGTGAAATTTTGTGTGAATTACTGCAGTGCTTCTGAACTGAGAAAAAAGCATTTTCTAGTTTAGAAAAGAAATTAGAAGAACTTGAGGGAAACTTAACAGTGTCCTTTTGTTAATAATATAAGGTGAAGGCATTTGAACGTTCATTTTCTCTTTAGCTCAGGTAGGAGTTGGAGTAGTTGGGTTTGTTTGGAACAAAAGAAGCTTACTTAATAGTTAATAAAGCTTTCTAACTGCAATTATAGTTAAGTACTTGATAGACAAGAAGACTGTGGAAAGTCTTAGAAATATTGGTGTACTAATAGTTCTCGAAGAGTCTTTGTGATGCCACATTAAGAGCCAAAATAAGTAGCATTTTGAACAGAGTGTTTAGTTAACTAGTTGGGAAATGGGTGCATGTTTCTTAGAACCATTCAGATGGGAAGGGATGTCAGTAAGACACTTAATCTTCTGCTCAAGAGAAATTCTGTAGATGAAGTAGATGCAAAGCTGCAATGACTCAAAAAAAAGTAGTTTGCTCCCTATTATCAAAATACTTGGTACAGTGTAATTTTGATATTGTATCATGTGACAGGATTAGAAGTGGTGATGCTGGCTTACTCCTTTCACGACTCTATTAAATTTGCATAAATATATGTCTATACATTTTGTTTACATAAGAAACATGCAAGTGAAAGAACAAAATCCCTGTGACAAAGATCTCACATATATTTGATTTAGCATTGCTTCATGCTAGTGTATAAATACTGTGGTGCTTAAAAACTTTTCTAGAGGAAAGGTAATAGAACCTTGACTGTTGTGTGCTAGATGATCTTTAAAGGTCCCTTCCAAGTCAAACCACATTGTGACTGGGAAAAAAATGTCAGCTGTTACAAATTCTGCTGGGAGGTGGATCAGCTATGGCCACTTTAGAGATCATCTATAAAATTTCGGTTTTCTGCTGCTAGACCTAATCCCAGGACAAGTGCAAGGTTGACATATTTTCAGAGAGAATCACTAGGAGTTTGCATTTGTTATCCTGTGTGTATCAGGGTACCAGACACCAATTCCTAATTTACCGCATCCAATTGTGGCCTCATTTAGGAAGTCCGTGAGTGCCAAGCCTTCACTGGTTATGACATTGTGTCTTAACACAGACCGATCACTTTGTCTGGAAATACAGAGGTAAAACTATGTATGTGTAATTTTGGGGATTTTCCTTAACTATGTGTAATGTCTTGGTTAATGATTCGTCTACTCTGTTCTGAGAATAATTAACTGGTTCAACTACCGAGAATATTAGTATTAAAACAGGAAAAAAACTCACCCGAACCAATATTCCTTCAAGGCCCAGAACCAGAAAGCTGCAAATTGCAGACTGTATGGTTGCCTGCACAGCAGTTTTCAGCAGAGGTTCTGAGACCTTAAGAAATTTGTAGTGGCATCAGTCCTTCAAAGATACCTTTGTTTCTGTAATATTTGAAGAAGACACAGTTTATCTGTTCTTCTTCATTGCTGCCCAAATATGCATAGGGAGCTCTATGGACTATTTGCTTTGCCGAAGACACTTCCGTATCTTGAACTGTATAGTTCTTCTGCCTCAGAGAACACGTGTGCATATTCTCAGAAGAGAGACATGATATTGGTATGCCAACTCTCAGTTGTTTATGAAATACTGATCTATTAAAAATCTATGCATGCTTAAAACAATGCTTTATTTTTCAAACTAACTTTTGTTAACTACATGTATTTTCAAGCAGTGTCATGCCATAATAATTTTGGGTGATCCTTCAGTTATGGACATTTCTCACTGAGACTCCTAGTACAGTAGGAGTAACTTAACATTATAGCACTTCATATAGTAATGACCATGGAGTATTTATTATTTTTAAATTTTGATATGTATATTTATTCCATTTTCAGTTTCCCCTTGACAGAAAGAACAGTATGTCATATTAAGATATTATTATTTCGATCTTTGAAAATAATTGCTAACTTTTTACAGTAGAGTGTGAAATATCAACCTCAGTGATAAGCACCGTCCGATATTCTCCATTTTGCTTTACATAGTGTATCAAAAAAAACCCAAACAATATACTCTGATTTGTTTTTTAAATCAGATGAATAAAATGCCCTTTAAATGATCTCTGAGGAGAAGCATAAAAAGTGTGAAAAAACATCTCTTCATAAGAAATTTGTAGTTGTGGGAAAACTACGGTAATAAATTTTTTTATAAATAAAAGTGTATGATTGAAATGGGTCTCCCTCTCAGTACCTTATTCAGGAATAATCTCCATATAGCTCTGTGTCTGGTTTTCAGCCCTCTTTGGAAAGGAAGGTAGGCTTTTCCTTTCTGCCCTGTTGCTCTAGTTACTCTTACTGCATTGGTGATAACATGGATTTTTCACGATAATCAAACTAAAGAACAATCTTGAATCTGAAACAAATTAACTTGAGTTTTCTACTTGTTTAGAGCTGGCTGTAATATTGCACTGATGCTTTTCCCCCCAATTTTCAGGTGTCTAAGTCTGTGTGCAGTTCTGGCAACCCTATAGTGTGTGTGTGTACTTCGTGTGCCCATCTACGTACATGTGTATGTTTCCTGTTAAATTATTTTATGCAGAAAGTTTATAAGTAGTGAAGAAACAGGTGAGATGTCATTTTCTGTTCCCAAAACTCAGGTGATTTAAAAGGCTAGCTCAGACAGGACACTACAGCAGAAACATATAACTTCAAGTTTATAAATATGTAAAGGGTGAGTGCCAAGAAGGTGGAGCCAGGCTCTTGGTGATGCCCAGTGACAGGACAAGGGGCAACAGGTGGAAGCTGAGGCATAGAAAGTTTCATTTAAACACGAGGAGGAATTTTTTCACTGTGAGGGTGACAGAACACTGGAACAGGCTGCCCAGGGTGGTTGTGGAGTCTCCCTTCCTGGAGATATCAAAACCTACCTGACGTGTTCCTGTATTATCTGCTATAGTGATCCTGCTCTGGCAGGGGTGATGATGATAAGATGATGACTAGATGGTAATTTTGAGGTCCCTTCCTGCCTCTGATGTTCTGTGATTATGTCTTTGCCAGTTGTCAATGTAGAAATGTGCAGACTTAAAACAATTTTATATCCATAAATGGTTCAGAAACAAAAGTTTATACTTAAGAATTTTTGAAGTCCAAAGTTTTTAAACAATGAAACCTATGAACTAATTTGTCCTACTGAGAAGTGATAACAAGAACCTATGCAGGTTTTGATTCTAGCTTCCACTGCATAAATATTGCTAGGCTAGAGTTAGCTTCACACATACATAGATCATATCATGGAGCGAACACATGCATCATTAGATGCATGTGTTACTACTTCAGTAGTGTTAGATGCTAAATCATGTTTTAGCTCATGATTTTTTTTTTAATCCTTTCATGAATCTGTTCCCAGTTTTGCACATAGAATCATAGAATCATTTAGGTTGGCAAAGACCATCACAATTATTGGTTCCAGTCTTTTAACCCTATGTTACCAAGTTCACCACTAAACCATATCTCCAAGCACCACATCTACACAGCTTTTAAACACATCCAGGGATTGTGACCACCTCCCTGGGCAGTCTGTTCCAACGCTAGACAACTCTTTCAATTAGATTTTCTTAATGTCATTATTCCTATGTAATTAAATAATTGCATTTTAAAAAGGGAAGTGTATACTATTTTTGAGTACAGAGCTCAAATACTGCATGTAACTTAAAAATATTTAATGCGCTCTTTCTAGGGGTTTTAGCAAGGAGGAAAATGAAACAGCTACTTAGATTTCCTTAAAAGAACTGTGCCATTTCAACAGTTTGTTCTTGCATTTCTTCGGTTCATAATTAGCAATACACATTAATTATTAAAATAATCAGACATTATCTTATTCTCGGTGTTTTAACATCTCTTTTTATCTCTTTAGCTGAAGGACACAAAGTCAGCAGATCAGAAAACAACACTGCTCCATTTTCTTGTAGAAGTATGTGAAGAAAGGTATCCAGATGTCCTGAATTTTGTTGAGGATTTTCAACATTTAGATAAAGCAAGTAAAGGTTTGTATAACTAACTCTAAGTTTGTATTGAATGTATTTCAGTGTCTTTTATGTGAGATGATGCTTAATTAGTAACTATTAAAAAAATATTTATTAATAGTCTGTATCATAGATCAGTGATTTGATCCATTTACTGCATGTGATCTTGAAGATACTGTTCAGTCCTCTAACATTTGCTACAGGACTTCCTATTACATTTCTGCTAACATATCTTCTATGATCATTGTCCAAAACAGATTCCTTTTAAAAAAATCTTTTCTATCAACACCCTTAAACAATTTTGAATTTTCAATCTCTTATTTGGTAAGTATAGTACAATCACCCACTGTTTTTAATTCAGAAATGCAGAAAGGATATCATACTTTCATTTAGAGGTTTTTTTATTGTTAATTTTTCCCTAAACATGAATCAGAACAATTTTGTCTTTCCTGCATGTATATTTTTATGCACCAGTAGCATTAGAAGTCTGAAATAATAAATTCCTCATTCTCACTGCTTCATCATGAAGCATATAGCATTGTATATCTTGGTGTAAGCAGCAAGGGTTTTTTTCAGTTAATTTCTTAATTAATAGTGCCTTCTTCATAGTTTATCACTGCTTAAGTAATTTAAACTGACTGAGCATGGAGTTAGAAATTGATGCCACCTCGGTACTGTCCTATTTTTACAGGAAAAGAAGATTGGATGGGCTGTCTCAGTTAATCATTTTTTTTTTCAGTTTATGTCAGTTTGGAGAATATCACTATTTATCTGTACTGCTTTGTACGGTGTTACTTTTATACCTCAGTCAGTTTCTCTTGCCACAGACTACAGCTTTTCAAAACCTGCTCCTGAACTTGAGATATTGGTCACTCACATACAGTTATACAGTTCACTTCCTGTTGTCATGATTCTTAAAGTTTCCAATTTTAGTTTGTGCATAGTAAACACTTGGAAGTTCAAGTATTTTCGAATAGCTGTCAAATACTGCAAGGCCTTCATCTCTTTGTACTTTATTTTTGTCGTAGTAGTTTCTGCTGCATACAGTAGTAGTATGCATTTTTTTCAGTGTCATTTGGCCACTGATTTTTCATTACTAGGAAGTTATTCACAGAAGCACAGAATTGTCAGGGTTGGAAGGGACCTCAAAGATTATCCAGTTCCAACCCCCTGCCATGGGCAAGGACACCTTACATTAGACCAGGTTGCCCAGAGCCTTAAACCTCCAGGTATGGGGCTTCTACCACCTCCCTGGGCTACCTGTTCCAGTGTCTCACCACCCTCAGGGTGAAGAACTTCTATGTAACATCCAATGTGAATCTACCCGATTCTAGTTTTGCTCCATTCCCCCTACTCTTATGACTACCCAACATCCTAAAAAGCCCCTCACCAACTTTCTTGTAGGCCCCCTTCAGATACTGGAAGGCCACAATAAGGTCTCCTTAGAACCTTCTCTTCTCCAGACTGAAAAACCTCAGCTCTCAGTTTGTCTTCATAGGAGAGGTGCTTCAGCCCTCTAATCCCTCTAATCATCCTCATGGTCCTTCTCTGGACACATTCCAGCATGTCCATATCTTTCTTGTAATACAGGCCCCAGAACTGGATGCAGTACTGAAGGCGAGGTCTCACCAGAGTGTGGTAGAGGGGGAGAATCACCTCTACCTGCTGGCCACGCTTCTCTTGATGCAATTGAATTTTGTTTATCAGCCAGAAAAACTAAAATCTGTTATTGACAGTGTAGTCAGTCATCTTATATGCTGCTGATTGTCTTCTGGAAAGCTTCTGAATTATGAAACATGATTCGAAGAGCAGACAGTAAAATTATCAATGATTCTAAACTTTATATTCTTTTTTAGCTATCTGCCATTGACTAGATGAATCTTGATCTCACTCAGTATGTTGTAGGATGGAAATCAATGATGATGTTTTCGAGTTTATATATTGAATTTACTTCAGTGTATCATGAGATGCTTTTTGCATTTCAGTTTTATTGTCTGCAAAAGACAAAGGCTTAGGATGTTTTTAACAGATTAGCATGTCAAAGTATTTGTTTATACTTATTTTCCTACCTGAAAAACCCTGGTTTATTTTGAAAGACTGGTTCTGCACTGGAATTTTGGAAAATCCAGCAGATCCCGAAGATTGCAGCTTGTGGGTATTTTTTAAAAACCTTTTAGTACTTTTTTAGAAGTGTGTATTTATGAAGTAAGTTGACTTACTATGCACCAACTTTCACAGAATTTTTTAATAAAATGGCTATTTTTGCTTTGACTTATGAAAAAGTCAGTTCAAACATATCAGTGAATTTGTGGTTGTGATCAGCTATATCCAGCACAATTAACTTACCTGGTCTGATGTAACTTATTGATATGCTGATAACGGCTTATAAATTGACCAAAAATAATTTACATTGAGACTTTTGCTGTGAGCTGGGAAACAGAGCAGGCATCTTTGTGGTTTCTAGGGAGTGTAATAGAGGAAGTCATCAAAAACCTTGATAGCCATTAGGTTATAAGTAAAAAAGGCAGGTTAATGGCAAATGGCATCCTGGCCTGCATCAGGAATAGCGTGGCCAACAGGAGCAGGGAGGTCATTCTCCCCCTGTACTCTGCACTGGTTAGGCCACACCTTGAGTACTGTGTCCAGTTCTGGGCACCTCAATTTAAGAAGGACATTGAGGTGCTTGAGCGTTTCCAGAGAAGGGCGACAAGGCTGGTGAGAGGCCTTGAGCACAAGGCCTACAAGAAGAGGCTAAGGGAGCTGGGATTGTTTAGCCTGGAGAAGAGGAGGCTCAGGGGAGACCTTATTGCTCTCTACAACTACCCGAAGGGTGGTTGTAGCCAGGAGGAGGTTGCTTTCTTCTCTCAGGCAATCAGCACCAGTACAAGAGGACATAGTGTCAAGCTACACCAGGGGAAGTTTAGGCTGGAGGTGAGGAGAAAGTTCTTGACTGAGAGAGTCATTGGCTACTGGAATGGGCTGCTCAGGGAGGTGGTGGAGTCACCGTCTCTGGAGGTGTTCGAGGCAGGTTTGGACGTGGCACTTGGTGCCATGGTCTAGTCTTGAGGTCTGTGGTAATGGGTTGGACTTGATGATCTTTGTAGGTCTCTTCCAGCCTTGGTGGTACCGTGATACTGTGATATGTCATTCTTTTCTGTTTTTGTATCATACTAATATAATATTTAGCATTCTTCTTTAATTTGGTTAAATATTGTCTAGTAATTCTTGTACAGTAAGCTGTTAACATAGCTTGCAAGACTTTAAGAGCAGTGACAAGGTCTATTGTGAAGCTTGCATGTATTTTGTAGATGACAAAACATTCACAGTATGTCAATTAATTATTGCAATTGTAATTTACTTCAGAGTCTTTGAATTTTTTTTTTAATTATGTGCTAAAGTTTTAATTTCTACTTTTGTAATACTAGAACTAGGCTTAATTCACTGTTACAGTACATGAATTAAAGATACCTATTTGCTTTGAAGTATAACAAATCCTGTTTTAAAGTATTCTTAGATCAGCAGGAGGAGCTTTCATTGCCGCTAATGAGCTTACTGATATGACAGTTCCTGAAGATTCATATAATTAAAGCTGTCTCTTCTTTTAAAAATAATGAGTTTTCTGCTTTACTATTAGTATTCCAGACAAGAAATATTTTTGGTAATTTTGTGCACTTTACTAATTTATTATTTTATGATATTCTAAAGATTTATGTTGCATTTATCCAAGCTGCTGTTTTCATTTGACTCTAACTTACAGGTAGACCTTATAGCTAACTGTGTAGAAAGTCTCCCTTTCATATTGCTTTAATAGTATAAAACTGCAGGTTTTCCTTGCTCTGAAAGTCATTAACTCATTGTCAATCTACAAGTAACTTAGCAATTTTCTCATTTTTGAAACTTCAATCATTTTTTTTCATAGATAAGTAATGTCACTTTTTTTTAAAAGCCAGGAACCAAACTGTAAATATGAAGTTTAATCTATATTCATTAAAAAAACCTCACAAAACAGCCCCAGCTACAATATCTAAAACCATTAAGACAGCGTAGGAGAACAATATTAATATATATGCTATAAGAAAGCTATAATTCATCAGGGGTTGGTTTCTGTTACAGAATTTATAAAGGTCTGTGGCAAATTTCTCAGTAGTACTGAATAACATGCTTTGTGCTATGGAAAGCATGTAATGTTTTCTGAATTGATGTTATTATATTATAGGATGCAAAGCAATAGAGGAGGTTGTAAAATAAATATTTGGCGATTAACTTTGGTACTTACATTAGAAGGCTGTTACAAGCTCTAAATTGTGTGAAAGGCATTCTTAAACAAGACTAGAAAAACATGTTATTTTGTGGATGCTGTTTTTTTGAAATTATTTGAAGATAACTTGATTTTTAACCTCAAAAGTATTAGGCATATACATATATATGCACATATGTATGCACACACATATATATCTTCTAGAAATGCACACTTCATGATGTCAAAATGTACTACTCTAGCATTTTACATGCCATACCAGAGGCATTAAATGTTTTCAAAGGAAAATGTATGGTATGGTGGTTTGAGTCCACTTTCAAATATTTCTACAGTTTTGTGGGAATTTATTGTCTTTTTGCACTTCTGGTCTATACCTGTAATGGATCAACAGCTTTCAATTTGTTGGGACACAAGTCCCATATTCCTCTCTGAACTAATTTGATGTATTGAAAACAAGTAATTAAACAGTTTCTTGGGGTTTTGTTTGGGTTTTTGGGGGCTTTGCATGTGTCTGTGTGTGTGGTTTTTTGCTTTGTGGGTGTCTTTTTTGTTTGTTGGTTTTTTTTCCTGAGTGCACACACAAGGGAAAAAAATTCCACTGAAAAGCAGATGGAGCATGTGCAATGCTGCTAAGTATATATATTGCAAAAAAAGTGTTGTTTCTTCTAATGCTTATGGCTTTAAGTTTTGCACAGTTCTCTTCCCTTGCCAGTAATTTTAAGATATAGTTACACAATGAACTGCTAAAATGTAAGTGAAATATTATTTTTTCAGAGCGTAGAAATAGGTGCATCTCTTGCAACCATGACTCAGCAAATCAAATATTAAGCAAGAGATTGAGTATAACTAAGAGACTGAGTGTAACTAAAACAACACTTCAGTTTCTAATATGGTATTAAAGTATATCAATAGTTCATGCAAGTAGCTTGCTTTCTTGCAGTGATCCAACAGTAAAGTATGACTGCAAATCCCTAGTGCAGTCCTTGAGCCTCCCAGTTGTTCAAACATACAGAAGTTTGATCTGCAGACAGATCGGGATTCAGGTGAAACTGCTCAATACTTTCAACTTCATATTTATTCAACTGCATATAAATATATGGATGTTACTGAGAGTTTTCGTTGCTGTGTAATGTTTTAAGTGACAGTGAGATTAAGACAAAATAATATTTGTACTCTATTGGGGAAAATTTCGGGTAGCTGCTGAAAGGAAGTTATGCAGAAATCAGTTGCAAGAGGGCCCTTGAAATGACAGAAAGGGCAACAGAATAGACAAGCTGAATACAGATGGGTAGACTCTTGAAGGTGAGAAAGCTCAATTTCAATGAGTAGCGAGGTGTTTTAAGTGCATATATATGTATGCACTAGAGAACAAAACCCCTTCTTCATTGTCTACCAATTACACCTTAGTATGCTCATATTCAAATTCAAAATAAGAGAAAATTAATTAAATATTAAATCCTGCTTAAAGAACTACTTTTATGTGTGCAACTGGAGTCTGCTTTGGCTGCAGAAGCAAAAGTCCAAGGGCTCAAAAGGCAGTGGTATTGTGAGAGCTTTGAGGAAAAAGGATTTTAACGAGAGTATTGTATACATACGCAGAGAAAGAAAGGGGAGGGGGGGATAGGGCAGGAAAGCTGGGAAATGGCTGTAGAAGACAAGAAAAAAATGTCATCTTAGAAGAAAAAAATCATAAATGTTGTATTTTCAGTCTTCTGTAACACTGAATAAGTATATCCAGCTAGATGTTTTTCAGCTGTTAATGGATATTTCAATGCTTTGCTTGATATTTGCAGAAACCTTCTAATCCGACAATACAAGAGTTTTTTTACTTGGGTTTGACCTGTGTTTTTAGTCTATATTTTGTCATTTAATTTTAGTTTTATTGATGCAATAATATGCTGCTACATTTAAAGAATTGTTTATCAGGCTCTTTCCACTAGTCCAGCGTTTAGTTCAAATGGCAAAAGTAGTATTTTTAGGTTAATTTTTGTATATTAATTTTGGTATAGTTTTCTGTATCAGACTAGATATCAGCTTGTCACCATCACTCTCCCTTCAGAATACAGAGACAGGAATGGCACAAGGGAGTCAAGAAGAAAACTCTTGATGTGGGGATTGTGACCATCCAAGAAAATTGCAATATAGGATGGGCAGCATGTAGGATTTCTGACATACCTGTTGCAAGAAGTAGCAGAAGGCTTACAACAAGATAAATGAGAGAGCACA
This sequence comes from Eubucco bourcierii, assembly GCA_013396675.1. Lineage (NCBI taxonomy): Eukaryota > Metazoa > Chordata > Aves > Piciformes > Ramphastidae > Eubucco > Eubucco bourcierii. The sequence continues at coordinate 484,624 of VWZE01002925.1, forward strand.
CAATTAGTATTGTTTTACTTTGGATAATTATTTCTAAGATTTGAGATAGAACAGGTATAGCTTCAAAAATAGAAGAAATATTACTTTAATTTTAAGCAAGAATAATGATCTGGAGGTGAAGGAGACAAGAACTAAAGGTGTCTATCGAAATTTGTTGAAAGAAAAAATGATTGTACTGTATTCTTATTTTGAGAATGCCAGTTTCTGTTTCTATATTCTTAAATATCTGAGATCTGTAACTAAAAGTTTAGTAAGTACATTTTTTTTACCAAGTTTTACTGTGGCTATATTAATATTGTGTAACTACAGAATATTTAAGAAACTGAGGAGTAAGGAAAATTTTTGACAATTACAAATCTCTATCTGACCTTATTGAGATGAAAGTTTAAAGTGGAGAGTATGATAAAATATAGAGGTGGATGAGAGTAGCATAAAATGAAGGTTAATTTATTGGTAGTAGACCAATCTGTTAGCTTTGACTACTTTTTGGGTTTTTTTAATACTTAACCCATGACATCTGTGTTGACTTCAGGAAAAGTATTTGATTTTATGTAAAATGGGAGAATGGAGAATATTCAGTAGAATAAAAAGTGGAAGAAACAAAGTACTGTCTAAAAAGGAATATGCAAAAAAAGAAAAAAAAAAAAGTCTTATTCAACCAATGAGCATATCTGACAAAGGGTTAGACAGCTTTGCCAGGTAAGAGGGGGATTCAGCTGTCATCACTGACTGAATCCTGAGGAAGCAGAGCAAAAGAAGAGAAAATCAATAGCATGAAGTACAGGATCATACATCTTGATACTGTAATAAGGGCTTTGGTAAAGAAGAAAGGATATTTTATCGTAAGATAATCAGATAAGGTATTTCCAGTAGAACTGTAGAAATAGAAATGCAAAAATAAAAGAGGCTGGTGAGTCATCACCTGAAATACTGTGCAGAAAGGTTTTCAAACAAGAAGTTGAAGAGTCTTGTGGAAATAGATTCTAATTATGTTATTAAGAAACCCGAATCAAGAGAGGAAACTAAGAACAAAGGTGTTCTAACTATGAAAAGCAGAAGATAAGGAAATTTAATTCTTGCCTATAAAAGTACTGTGAATCTTTATGAAAAGAGTGTGTAAGTGAGAGAGTGTTCAGGCACACATTTATAGTGTTCAATGAACAATTTGGTTTTGTGGGCTTACTAGCATTCAAAACCCCAGTCTTTGACTGTTTCCAAATGGAAACTTGTATGAGTTGCTAACTTCAGTTTAGTTGGGGTTTATGTCTGAATCCTCAAAGGATTATGGATCAAAGTTAGGGATTGTTACAAATTATGTAAAATTAATAATCGATATTAATTTTGATATCCAGGAGAAAATGTGATTTTTTAAAAAAGGGGGTTTTGTATTTTTCCATTCTTCTATGGCCATTCAGATTTTATATCATGTATTCCAGTAGGGCAGTATGGAAACTTGGCAGGTATTTTATGTGATCTTTTTATTTGAGAGCTGGTTATATTTACATAATTGATTTTTTTTTCATCTGTTTTTGCTGAACTGTAAGTGAAAGAGACAGTAGTACCAGCATCGTGTCAGCTGGCCTCTGCTTGAGTCTGTCCCAGAAATATAGCCTTAAAGCAAAATACAGCTAATAGTCGTTTGCTGTGGAAATGGAATGAATATTGGATTTTTAAATTCAGAAAAAACTTAAGATCATGACAGAGGGGGGAAAAAACCATTGGAACAATAACATTTAACTGTTCAATATCAAAAGAACTGAAGCAATAAAAATAAAAATTGGTTTTGCTGGAAGCAAGAATTCTAAAATTTCTTGTTTGCAGCCTGTTAATCAGCTCTAGGCACTGGGTTTCTAGTTCTGTTTTGGTTTTCTTTTATGTAGCTAAACAATGTATGTGTTACTCAGCAGCTGATGTAGAGAATTTTCTAGTTGGTTGGATTTTTTAATTTGGTTTTGTTTTGGTTTTAAGCCTGTGTACATTCTGACATTTTTTAAGTATATCATTTTTATGCTGTGGACTCCTTTTATGCAAGACAAACTATTGGGATGGGTTCTAATGATAGTTATATTAAGCACAAGATTATATGTACTGTTCTTCTTAGCACTTTTCTAAGTAAAGCAGTGTCTGAAAATTGTGTGTATCATTTTATTTTAAAATCAAGTTTGTTTCTGAAACCTATGAAGATTGAAACATATATTTAGTCAACATTCTCAGCTTCTAATTTTCAGTCTGCTTTCTTTACTAACTGAAGGCAGCTGACCTACCTGGTATCGTTGGTTTAAAGAGCCGACAGAGTAAAGCTCTCAAATGAACTGAAGAAAAAAAACAGAATTATATTTAGAGAGAGTTACAGATAGAAATTACAAAGCAGATACAGAATGCATAAGCGAGCCCCCTGAATTTTCCCCCCAACCCAAAACTAAAACTATCATCCCCTGTGCTCCAATCCTCCCCCCACCATGCCTCTGCCATCCAAGAGGCCTAAGCACAGCCTCTGGAGGCCCCAATCCAGGCTATCCTTACATGTTTGTCCCGATAACGCAGCTCCTGGCTGACACAAGGCTGGAAGGGGAGGAAAGGAGAACAAGCTGGCCTTGCCCTGAGTTTATGAAGGGATAGCAGAATTATGGGATTGAATAACAATCTACCAGTCCCCAGAGGACTCTTTTTAACCTTATAGTTCCCAGCCTGGGACAGTGGACAATCAAAGTTAAGCAACACAAGATTTTCAGGTTTATCTTTCAGGTGAGTAGTGTTTTGTAGTTATGACATATCAGAGAATTTGGATATTTCATGTTAATTTGCTCTAAAATTGTGACTAATAGAAGAACTGTCAGTCCCAACCTGAGACACCTGGTGGTGATTCAGACTTACCAATTAGTGAGTGAAAATCTACTGAGTCTTAGCATAAAATTGGAAAAGAGCGTACAGTTGTAAAAATTGTGATTATAAACCAAATTATGAGTTATAAATTGTAATATTGAACTTACATATATATTTCCTTATTCTTTTTTAGAAAAGTTGATGTTTTCTAGTTTGTTTGGGACTTTTTTTTTTTAGGTTACATTAGCATTTTTACAGGTTGCCATTGATCATTTTAGTGTTATGTTAACCTTTGTGCTAGGAATGGTAATGTAGTTGCTATGCAACATTTTACTCTAGTTGTTTGGGGACTCTGCCAGGTTTTTGTGAGATAAAGAAATCTTCAGTTTGTGTGTCTTATTCTAACATACAACTCTACTGGATGAATGAAATCATGTATCCCCTACAAGTCTGAGTAACATCATAGGGCCACAGACTTCCTCCAAGGGTTTTTCAGATGTAGTTTAATGTAGCTTTGTCTTTTGAGAAAAAAAGCCCATGCCATTAGACTAAAAATCAGAATATGTTCTTATTTACATACATTGTTCATAAGGAACATATTTAAATGTTGATTACTTCATGAATAATCAGGAAATATGTTTTAACTGGTTACAATAATATAAATCCAGAACACAATACTTGGTAACAAGAGTTATCCTCAGGTTACTCTTACGGTCTTTATGTTTTAATCAGCAATTTACAGATCAAGTGTTTGACTTCTATGCATTGCCTCAAATGGATGAAAGTTGTCTTGTTTTCTGATCAAGAAAATTTGTACTTTTAGTTTCTTCTTTAAATCTCTTAAGTTTCATCTCTGCTTTTTTTCCCCAAGTCCCTGTTTTGCTCTGCTGTGCCCTCTCAAGTGCTTGCACTTCCCTCCAGCTTAACAAACATTATTGCTCTAACAAATTATTTTGTTGTTTGTTTTTTTTTAACCAGGCACTGACTTTCAAACTACAGAACCAAGTCTTAAGTGTCATGTGTAGGTGTTCATTAGCCCCATTTTATCTATCACAGAGTTACAGAATGTTTTGAGGGTCTTCTTCATGATCTTCCATAAAAGTGTTCATATGTTCTGTTTTAACAAAATGAGATTGAAGATAACATTGCGATTCTTGGACTAGCTTCAAAACTTTGGTTAATCAGAAGAGACAGACTGGCATATGTATATCTGAGGTTATTTAAGTTGGACTGTTAATTGCAGTGCAAAACATTAGGCATAAAAAGAGAAAAATGCAATGTTTAAACAGCATACATCTAATGAGAATTAGACAGCTGCCTGAGTGAGAGGAACTGCACATTGTACAGCGACCTCCTCATCTTGTATTGTAATTTGTTCAATGTGCTTATATTTCAGAGTTTAAAATGCAGTACGCTGCACTGGGTAAGCTTTTAACATGTATTTTACAAACAGTTTCTGTTTTAAGGTGTTAACAGAACAAATGTTCTGTGTTTTAGTCTCAGCAGAAAACCTGGAGAAGAGCTTGAAGCATATGGAGCAGCAACTCCAACAGCTTGAAAAGGATTTGCAGACTTTTCCCATTCCTGAAGATAAGCACGATAAGTTTGTGGCAAAAATGTCAATATCCTTTGAAGCAATCTTTAAAAAAGAAATATACAATCAAAAGTAATTTAACTGCATTGCCATCGGTTTTAAATTTCTTTGCATAACTTCTGTCTAGTCAGTAGCATTTATTTGTGAAAAATGCAAATCTCTTTTTTTATCAAGAACTAAATGCATGAACAGTTATAAAAGATTCATTGGTACTGGTAGAATGAGGAGAAAAATCCATGCTGTCAGGCTTGACGCTGTATATAAGTTTATTAATGTAGTGAAAAAGTATTTATAGTAAGAATGTTAAGCACTTCACTTGAGCGTTAAATATTTTTTTTATGTGAGAATATCTTAGAAGAATATGTCTCACTCTGTGTTTACATGTTTTCTAATTCATGCCTTACCACCGTGAATGTTTCTGTAGATGCAATCACAAACCCCAAAAAATGTTTTTTTTATTTCAGAGATGAGATTCATAACATGTGAAAACTGGTTTCTGGTCTTACTTTTGCCAAAATTTCTTTTATCCTTTTTCTCACTATTTCTTATTTGTTCCAAATGCTGCAGCCAAATTCACTGCCTGTCTCTCTCATAAGAAAGCCTTGTGACATGAAGATACTTAATTAAAGCAGAAACCCCCCAATCTTTCACCTAAATCTCCCTACCAGATGATGGTCATATATGCTTGACACTGAGACTAATCTGGAAGCTGAAATAGCAGATACAGAGACAGGCTGAGATTTTCTCTACAGGCGCAGCTAGGTTATTACCTAGCTGGAAGACTACTTTGTTATGTACAAAGGCAGGGGGACTCAGGAGACATTTCTCTTGATTAATCTCATACTGTTGAATAAAAGATGGCAAGGAACCCTGAGGCCAAGTGGATATACTGGCTCTTAGTACATCAGGACTGGTTTCCTCCTTGGTAGACTAACTGCAACCAAACTGTTTACAACTGAGCTTTAGGCCTTCTCTGGACTCTCTGGGTTATCTGTAACCTTTCACTATTGTTGGTGAGGTTGTTATGTTGTTGTTGTTGCTGGCTTTTTTATTCCAGCTCAATGTGGTTTTGAGAGATATGTTTGAGCCTAGCAGCATGTTGTCTCTTTAGTACAAAATATAAGCTTTGTCCCTGAAGAAGCCGATAGCATAATAGGAGAGGTCCTGAAGGCAAGAAAGAAAACATTTATATAGGAAGTTAGAGGAAAACATATCCGTAATAACATTCTTAGAAATATTTCTAGCATTATATAAAGTCTGTGTTTGGTTAAGAAAATAGTGTGTAGTCTAGGAAGTTAGGAGTGGGAAGCACTTGTTAAGAAATTGAGCTAATGAAAAAGTACAGACTGTTAGTGCAAAATAGTTATGGTGCTGTCACTTAAAATACCTTATTAACTTTTTCAATTTCAAGCCAGTGACTAGGGCTTGAAGTAGCACGCTTTCTATGGAGGTGTGGTTATAAAACTTCCATACCTATAAAACATCTGTGAAAGAAATTAGCAAAATTCAGTTGAGAATGAGTGAGGAACACCCTGAAGAAACTGGCTTTGCTTAAGAAGGAGAGCACAGAAAAAAAATAAGCTAAGGAATAAATATATACTTCTGTGCTAATGTTAAACATCTAAAATAAAATAGTGGTGACATAGGATACCTAATTTGTTTCTGTGTTACTGACTTACTGGACTTCTGAAACTTGATGGCAGGAAGGCTATAAATTGTGTTTAAGACAATAAGTCACAGTTGTGAAAAGTTAAAATCTAATCAAAATCAGATAGTGTATAGGTGGACTTTGTCAATAAATATCATAACTTCTCTAAGGTTTAAAATTCTATCCATACATATGAAAGACGTTAAATCAATTTACTGATTGCCTAAAAAAGATAGTGATCATCTTAAAAAATGCAAAGCAGAATGTACACATTGTCATTTTCAAGCATTTCCAACCCTGTAACCCTGCCAGAGAACAAGTAGATTCTCAGTGTATGCCAAGATGATCACCCATAGCCGTAAAGCAGAATTTGTCCTTCACATCAGTTTTCTCTAGGGGAAACTACAGTTGATGCTGCTGTGCAATATTTTGAATGCAGGGATGGTCTCAAATGAAGGAATAGGTAGAAGCTCATTTAAAAGGAAAATATAAAATAAATAGCAATAGATTTCTAGGAGTAACCAGTACTCACAAAAGACTTTGAAAAAACATCTCAAAGACTATATACTGCATACCTACAGATTTGTCTGAGAATGGTTACAGTGATCAGCCATAGGCAGTTGTTTCTGCATAAGGGATGTTTTGAAACCTGAGGACTCTCAAAGTGAAAAATAAAAAAAGTTAGGAAAATACAGAAAAAAAATCCCTAAACCTGTCACTTTGCATGCCATACATGAAGAAAGGCAGGAACATAATTATTGTGTCTTATAAATAACCAGGGTTCATCCTATGTAAAATTATGTCCAGCAGGTTAAAATATACTAACAGAAATGCTTTCTTGCACTACAGACAATTACACTTTAGCATTTAATTTTGGGATGTTCTAAAGGCTGAAAATGCGATGAATTTCATAGAAGTCTTTAACAGTTAGCTAAAGATAGTCCATCTGGAGCTATTAAAGAATAATCCAGAGGTTTCTTTAACTCAGAAAAATCACTAACATGCAGAGTGTTAAAACTAAATGCTACATCCCTTGAATTACTATGCTATACTTACAAGTTCCCTTTTTGTTTTCCCTAATCATTGGATATTGACTGCTGTCAGAAACAAGTGAGGTGAATATTACTCTGAATAAATCAGTACTGGTAAAACCAGCCATGCTACATATTTCATTGCATTAGTTTATTCAAATAAAATGTTCTGAACTGTAAAGATTATGAACAGGAATAGCTTAGCAGGTAGGCAGTAATTTCAAAACAGTTAAGTTGCATATGGTTTCTGTAGTCTGTGAACACACTAATTAAAGAAGCTCACTTTTAGAAGAACAGGAGCTTCAATAAATTACGAAGCAAAAGAAGGTTTGATGTAAAGGTTAGATAATCCTGCACAGCATGATGAAGCCCAGACCTGTCTTTACTTCTGTTCCTATGACAAGGAAAGCTGAATGATGCTGATGTCTTGAAAAGCATGAAGCTCATAAAAAGAAATCAGCAGGAAATCTGAAAAAGGAAGGATGGTGCTTTGTGGAAATAATTTTTCATCCCGAATACAATTAGACTCTACGGACAAGCAGGCTATTACATCCTGTCGCTAAATATCACAACCCAAAGGCCCCTAATGAACTGATTAGCATTCTTATTTCTTTAGGAAGTCAGATATATGCACAGTTGGTGCACTCCTTTATTGACAAAGTCTATAATTACAAATATTTCTCCTATATATTAAATTGTTCTGGTTTATCAGTCATCTTACTTATGCTAGATGAAAAGAAAATGTAGTTATTGTTACTGTTCTTCTTACTTTAATTGGGAAAGTAAAAAAATACTGAAGTGATATTGATCCAGAGTATGACATTTATGGAGTGAAATGTTTGATATAAAGCACAGGGAACAAAGTACTTTGGTATGTTCAAAATAGAAGGTTAGTGAGTTTATGTAGACTATTTAAATTGTGTATTAAAAGCTTAATTAAGTAATTGAGTCAATATGTTCTTTATCAGTCCTGCTCGGGCCTCATTATGTAGTGAGCAGTAGCCAAGAAATTCTTGACAAGTTTCAGCCTACCACTGAACACAGTTGTTGATGGCGATTTTTACAGAAGCTCATGGAACTAGTACTTGCTGCCTTTCAGCTTTCTTTTTGATCAGTTCTCTTATTTCTCTTTCCTTGTCATTTAAGTTGATTTGTTGTGTTGCCATTGCAAAGAAAAAAAAAAATGGAAGGAACAGCACAACAGCACTTACCCAAGTCAGAGTCTGTTTCAAGTCGGGCAGAAGAAACCCATTTCAAGTGCAAGGGAGAGACTACGAGCTGCCTCTGTGCAATAGCTGTCAGTTACTTAATCAGCCTTACAGTTTCAACTTCCCTCTGTGCAACATAAACAAACTGAAGTCTTTAGGATGTCCTTGCCTTCTAAGGACTTCTGGAGATTACAGGACCTGAGATTGATAGGTGAAAAAAGGTTTTTATGTTGCTTTTTGGGAGAGGATCCAAATGTTGACAATGTTTGGCAAGCAAAGCAAAGTAAATTTCATTTCAGTGCATAATTCCTTTATAAAGATCTGGACTTCAGGCATGTAGTACAACTAGCACTGGTTTGCTCATAATACACAAGATAAACACACGGGATGTGGCACCTCTGTGTGGTACAAATAGCATGTACTTGTTTTAGTATTACAGAGATAAGTAGGAGTGAAGGAGTCAGGGAAAAGGTATTCTTTGACAAATACTCTTCAGAAGGTACTAATTTAAACATCTAAACATTTCTATGTGTTTCTTCAACTACTATATTCAGAGACAGAACTTCTCTGTTGAACCTTACTTATGTATATAAAAAGAAGTCTATTTTTGAGACAATTGTAGCTATTTTCCCAACAACCTAATGTACAGAATCCTTGACAGAGCCCTACAATATTCACACCCTTTGGCTTTACTAGAAAATCATTGATGAAATGCTGGCTTGAAGTCTTTTTGCACCAGTTTTCAGAAAAGGTTCCTTTGTTTATACATAGCTTGTTACTGGCTAGTGTAGTGGCAGTCTCAGTACCATTTTGAAGGTTCTGCTAAAATGTTCAGCATCTATGCACTTGTTATTCTTTCATTCTCATGCAGAGTAACATTGCTTTTTCAAGTTTCTACTCTTACTACATAGTTATTTTTTGAAAAAGTCATGACCAGTGAATATGGAGGTCTTTTAAGGGAGTATTTAGTACAGATTAATATCATTCATTATCTGTTATAGTGTAACAGCTGCTTTTACTTGGCTTGATGATACTCTGCACTGTATTTGTATTTTATATGCCACAATAAATTAAAATCAATATAAACTACAGACACCCAATTCACTATGAAAAGAGCTGCCATGAATATGCAAACCCAAACATTACAACAGTTAGAAATTTTTGCCACAGGTATTACTTATCTCAGCCTTACATTGCTTTCCTTTCCTTTAATGAGCAGAATGATGATTCTGATCCCATGAGTCCAGAAAGGCAATCTGTCAAGTGAAATTACTTCAGAAAAAGTTAACAAATACCTAAATTCTTGATTTCCTTTCCCTCCCACCTGTGTTGCAGCTCTGCTGTGTTTCTGCCTTCATCCGTCCAAAGCCAATGAATTGTGTAGCTGATAATGCATATACATCAACCTGTTCATGGTACAGTTGGGATTGCAGTATTCAGTAGTATTCCCACTTGTATCCAGTTAGTGATGGCTAACGAAAGATGTAGTTAAGGAAAAAAGGAAGAGGACTTTTTAAAAATACTTGCATTGAAGTACAGTCTCAGTAGAATATGAAGAGCATAGAGGTATCCCACAATACACTAGATAGAAAACAAAAATCTTAGGATTCATTGTGTGTGAAATACTGGATTGTAAAGTATCTTTTCACTACTGTGTTTTGAGTTTAAAATTCAAGGGGAATAATTTTTAATACTATAGACTAAACAACCTGTATGAACTCTATTAGCATAGCTGTAACTTTAGCTGTGTCTTGCAGAGAACCACAGAAATTTTGTTTCTCTCACCTCCTTACCTCCCCTAGTTTCCTTTTTAGGATATTCTTGGTCATGTTATTCATTTACAAGATAAACTATGTCTTCTATTGGTATTTTTAACTTTTTTGTTTGTTTGTTTGTTTTGTTCTCAGATTCCTAGAAAGCTAAAGAAAGTTCTTGGTATATGGTGTTTATACATAATGACCATAAACCAATTTCTTTTTTATTTTCCTTCACCCATCCATTCTGTGGAAATTGACAATCTCATAATTGCACAGAATAGTGCTATTTTCCTTAAGTTCTGTTCATGAACTAAGTATCCTAATTTGTAGGATTAAAAAACCTACAATGTAGAATTGCTTGTTTCTAGTTTCACTCAGCATTAATTTTACTCTTTTATTTTACAATTGCTTCTTGGTTTGTTTTGCTTTGGTTTTAGGGGTTTTTTTTGTTTTGTTTTGTTTTGTTTTGGTGTTTTTTTTAAGCTGGTGACATTGTTCTCAACTTGTGTTTTGTCATATGCTCTTTCTCACAATCATCTTTCATTTGTTTAGTATTTAGGTAGTTGTTACATATTAATCTCTCATCACCTTTCCTTGCTGTTTCACCAATAGCTTTTTTGACAGCCTTAATGATTTTTAAAAGAAACTCAAACCTGAAGGGTAGTTTCCTACAAGCTTTGTGCATCTTGGGAGCTAAATAAAGGAAAGAGAATCAAATTGATGTGAAAAGTGGAGCAGCAGCAGCAATTCTCTCTGACCTGATGCTAGCTTATCAGCACAGGCAGTCTGAAGCTGCTCATGAGCTGCATCTTGTCAAGTCAGTAGAAAAAAAGGAAAGATGCTCATACTGGCTATGGAACCTTGTCAGAAGAAAATAAAGTCTTGAAATCAAGTAGTAGGGGATTGATGGAAAAGGTGTCATTTAATATAATCACATCCTAGGCTTTAGTTGGTCTTTCTCTACAAGACTGTCCTAGTAGAACTGTTCTGCCCTTGCAGATCCAGCTATCTGTCACCACAGTGACTGATCTGCATATTGTGGAAGTGCATTGTTTCTCCTTTCCTGCCTGTGTCCCAGAACAGTATTGTATGCCTTTCTGAAATGCATCGTGCATCACAAAAAGAAAACCATTAACTGCTTACTTGGTATTTTAAAAGCAATGTTAAGAAAACAAAATGACATTGAACAGCGAAATCAAAACAGGATTTACTCTCTAAACAAAACTAAAGTAAGAGTGCATCAGAAAAAAAATGAAGAGTGAAAGCAGTCATCCAGCAGTAAATTTTAAACAGCATGGTGGACAAAAAATCTGTTTGTCTAGATTTTCAGTACTTGATTAAAAACCCTGTGTTTTATAAAATAAAGTGGCCATAGTGTATATACCTGTAGTATAAGGTATACAAATACAATAAATTATCTTTTGCAGTAGCTGGAGTAAGCAATTGAGAGCAAAGGTAAAATTGCCATTTACCCCCTTTGTAGTTGTTCCTGCAGCAGGAAAATAATGGATCATGAATAATCGTTTAGCAACCATTCCAGTGAAGAAAACATGTTATGATGTTGTCCTACATAAAGAAATGACTGCATACAATATTTCTTCTTTGAGCTTCTTTGACAAACTACTCTATCGAAAGTAGGAAGTTTATTTTGTTGGGTTTTTTTTTTTTTTTTTTTTGNTGTTTATAAATTGCCTGTCTTTTGTAGGTGTAGTTGTATTGTTTTCATGCTAACTTAATTAAATTGTATTAACATTGCAGATAGCATTAGAAAAAGCATAAATACCTGATGCAGCTACCAGGAAGAAAAACAAATGTACTACCCCTGCTACAACACCATTAAAAGAAAAGTTTCTAAGATAAAGTTTTTACTTTTAGTATTTCTTTCACTCTAATTTTACTAGGAACAGCACTATTTCTTGACATGCTATTCAAGTTAGTTATTGGCACCTGCTCTTAAATTCCATGCAAATTGTAATTTGTGTACTTAAACCTTTGGCCTCAATGAGGAGACAGCAATACTAAATAAACTACATCAGTGCTTGAAGTTAGATTAGTCCCATACATTTCATTTTGTACAATATTATATGCCAATGGAACAATCTTTAAAACGTTTGAGAAAATTTGATGAAAGAACCCTGATTTGTTCATAGACTTAATGTACACAGTAAGTACTAGGAAGCATATATGACTTTTAAGGAATTCCCTTGGTACTTCATTTAATGCAAACAAAAAAACATACATGAGAAACAGATCAATTTTAAGTAAACTTTGACTGGATTCACTGAACATTCTTGCAACCTTAACAGCATCATACAGCTTCCTACTTCATGCTAGAGAAGATTTTCAGAAACTTTCACGGATACATGAGAACATGGAGAAACTCTATCAGAATGTGATGGGATATTATGCCATTGACCTGAAGAAAGTTTCAGTGGAGGAATTTTTAACGGACTTGAACAACTTCAGGACAATGTTCATGGTACAATCTGTTTATTTTATGCCTAATGTTTCTTAGGAATTATTTTTATAATCTTTCATTTTCTTCAGGTATTTCAGAAAAAAAAGAAAGTTATTTTTTCCTTTCTCAAATAGTAGCCAGTATCAGAAATTTTACTTTGCACATCCTAAATGCATAGGGTATCTCAAGGATAATGCAGTTTTGAATTATTATTTGTGGATTATTTCGTATTGAATTAACTGGAAATAACAATAACTGTAACTTAAAACTGAGCCTCTTATATAACTTTATAACCTGAAGGTGAAAAACCTGAAACGCTACCTTTTCTAAATACAACTGCATTTTCTTTTTAAAGGATGCTTGTTATTTACTTATAAATATTCTAACAAATATTCTCTTATTTATAATTCAGAATTTTCCCATACAAAATCCAAACCCAAGATTTGTTTACATTTTCATTTGCCTGAAGCACTTAATCAGTATCAAGGTTTGCATTTGTAAGCAGGTTCCCTCCTATGGAAACTCAGCTGCTTATTCTGACTTAATAAAAAAACCTTATATTTTCCTCAAACTTGGTCTGTTTCTAAAGACCTTTCATTTTTGTGACAACAGATATTAGGTTTAGGTCTAGATTCTTTTGTGACAATAGGAATTTAGGTTTTATGCATTTTTAAAATGCTTACTTTCCTTTTTTCCCTTAAGAAGAATGATCTTTGGTGGGAGAGGCTAAGAATTGTTATTTTATTATTATTTTCAATATTTTAATTGAATTAATAGCTGGTTTTGTATAGAGCTCAGAACATATTTATAACCATAATTGTCACTCTTAAATTCATTGTTAGTTAGCAGACCTTTGTCTTAGCATAGTCTAAGGTAGACATTTAGACATCTTTGCAAAACCAGTTTTTTCTCTTGCTTTCTGAACGCTCAACTGGTAAGCAACTTATTCTCAATGAAGAAATGGAAGAATAAAAAAAGCAAGTTCCCAACTGTGTATGAATTTATTTATTTGTATAACTCAGAAAAGGTGACTCATACCACATTTTAATTTCCACGTATTTTCCCCTGTCTGTAAAATTAGCACTATATAAAGATAAATTAGTCAATGCCTTGAAACAGTTAGATGTTATTGATGAGCATGACAGAAGAAACCTTGAGGAAAATTAATAATTATATCTGGTGGAGCACGGTTTGAAGACTGTAAGAAAAACCTGTGTAGATAAGGCATGAAACGCCTTATTATTCAATAACACTAAACAATACTGAATAGCTGCCAAATTTTGGGAGGTTTTGGTAAAGATATTTTAAATGCCTGGTGTGATACACCTGAGGTCTGATTTTCAGAATTGTTTAGCATTGGTCTTCATTACTGAGAGAAACTGAAGCTAGCTGACATCCCAGGAAACTATATTGTGTTTAGCTGGCTGGCCCCACCGGAAAGGATGAGGATGGGACAGGCTGCCCCTGTCCCCCAATATACATGCAGTAGCACAATGAACGCTCTGAGGGCAGAGAGTTTTTAAACACCATGGTGGCATCATGCTCACTGCAAAAGGAAAAGGCCAGCTCGGGCTGTGGATGAAGTGTGTTTTTATATTGTGTTTGGCTGAGCTGCAGTTAATGCTCCTCAGAGCATCTGTCTGGTGTGGTGTTTTGCAGTGCTGTAGCTGGCTGTTGATAACACAGCAGTGTTTTGGCTACTGCTGAAGGAGCACCCCAGCTGTGCTTTTCCAAAGTTTCCCTGCCCTATGAGTACACTGAGTTGTGGGCAAGATCTTGGGAGGGGACACGGCGGGCCAACTGCCTGCAAGTGGCCAGAGGAGTATTCCATGCCATATGATGTCAGTTCAGATATACATACTAAGTGAGAGAAGGAAGCATGGGAATATTTTTCCATGGTATCTGTCCTCTCAAGCAAGGAGGGTGTTTTAGAACCCAGATTCCTGGCACCAAAGATTGTCCGCTGATGGAAAGTGGAGAAAAACATCTCTCTTTGATTTTGCTTCCATGTGGAGTCTTTGCTTGTGCTTAGCATTAAGTTGCTTCTACCGTATCACTAGCCTTTTGTTATGTTTTCCCCTCTCCCCTGTCCATCTAAGAAGGGGAGTGATAGAGCTGCTTTGGTGGGCATTTGGCCCCCAGCCAGGCCCAAAACACCACAGTTCTATATAGTTCCTCTTCTGGGTTTTTGTGGCTTTGAGTTTTTGTTGCTTTTCCCTTGCTTCTGGGTAGGGTTGCAGCCCTTTTGTGCTTTGGTTCTCAGATGTATGCAGCCCATGTTTTATCTGTTCCCCTGCTGCTACACAGACCAGCATTTTTGTTTACTTTCCTATTGTCTGCTACGGTAAATCTTCCTTAACTTCTCTTGGGTTCTTCCCTCCTTGCCCACCTGGAGTGGGTGACAGGGAAACCCATCTGTTGTGAGAGGACTGCCAAGGCTCAGCTGCTGGCTGAGTCAAAACCAGGACAGAAATTTAACTCAAAATACTTTTTAATTCAGTGCTGGGGGGGGGGAAGAGATTCTTGAAGTCCAAAATCAAAAGACTGCTTAAGTCACCAGTAGGTGTGGGAAAATGTTCAGTCATCTTTGTTGTCAAGCAAGGTTGATAATTTGTGTACAGTACTTACCTACTTATAATGCTTTTTTTTTGTTGCTGTTCTTAAGCAATAAAAATGTTTTACTTTTTTTTTTTTTTTTTAAGTATGTTTAAATCTGGAGCCATAAACTTTAGGTTCATAGCTAACTTTGGACTGCACTTTGTGCTTTGGTGTTACTCAGACTGTGACAGTTGTTATTCACACTCTGTGAACACCAAATCCAAAGCACAGTTAGCCAGATCCAAAAAACGATTGAAGCACCTTACCTTCAGTGCTTTATCTCCTGAAGCTAAATTGCTGTTACAGTCAGTGGAACATCTTAAGTACCAGACATCTCTGTTAAACTCCTGTGCTTTCACAGGCTTACTCCTTTCCTAGGAAGGTTTGCTTTCTGAAATAAGACAAAGCAATTGTAGTATCACCTCTTCTTGTGTTTGTTTAATGCTTAGATTTTTCTTGCGCAGTGAAGGAGAGCAAGGGAAGATGCCGTGAGCAAACAACTCTTATTCTCAAGAGAGTATGGTAATCATAGGACACCCTTTTCTTCTGCTGCTGCAGATTGTTCTGCAGCAGAAACACGACTTAAAAGAATCAGAGAAGAGCAACCTAGGAAGAGTTTGTTTTGTAGTCTCTTAAGTATTTTTCTTTTATATTGTGCAAATACCTGAAGGAAAATCAGAAACAATCAAAACAAGAGAGAGAATCCAAGAATGGCTCCACCTAAGAAACTCTAGGCCTTGATATTGTATGTAAAAGGCGTGTACTTTGGTAATTCTTCTGAAAGCTAATTTGGCACACATGCTTAATGTAGTGCTGCTCTTATACAGCAGATGAAACTGGACCATGTCTAACTTTTAAAGCCTTTTGAACAAGGAAGGATTAACACATTTAATCCTTGAAAGGCAAGGAAAGTGAGACACAAGTACGTGTGTGTCTCAGTTGACTTTGTGACAATTCTTGTATATGCATTTTACTTTAGAGCATAGATCTTTAAATACTGGTATCTGTATGTGAGCTTGTGTCTATTTGCTTTCTAGTCAAGGTAGATGCATACTTAGTAAATTTTCAGTTGGTTTAAAACAGAGTTAGTTCAGTGACAAATACGGTTAG
This sequence comes from Eubucco bourcierii, assembly GCA_013396675.1. Classification (NCBI taxonomy): domain Eukaryota; kingdom Metazoa; phylum Chordata; class Aves; order Piciformes; family Ramphastidae; genus Eubucco; species Eubucco bourcierii. Next base: position 500,851 of record VWZE01002925.1, read on the forward strand.
CAAAATATGAAGAGTTATCTACCTGATATCTCAAAGGAGACCTAACAGCAGAAGTGTCTAGTGTCCTTGGGAAGTGTCTTAAATGATATACAAGGCATCATCAGTCAGAAATTCTTAAGTTGCGGCACAGAAGTTACGGAAGACCAGTTGTCCTGCTAGAGAAAAGCTGGAGACAAGATGTGATACTCCAAATCTTCCAGTTTTCATTGATTATGAAGGTGTGAGCTACTAAATCAAGGCCACTTGATCACTGTGATTAGAAAGGAACGGACAGATACATTTGGGTGACTGCAGTACAAGGTTGAGTCCTACTGATCTTTTGGGGAGTGAAGTAAATGCAGAGTAGACATTTCCTTCGTCACTCTGTTAGGAAAATGTGTAATTTCTGCTCAAATTGTATGTGTTACTGAATCACAGTTGGTTTTGTCCATCACTTTAGTTTACAGAATGCGCAATCTGAAAATCAGAAAATTATGTCCTAAAATTAATTGAATCCAGAATTTTAGCATTTTGTAGTAGGCTTCTCACCTCCTCCCCTAGTATCAAGAAAATTGACAGAGGTGACTCTGGAGAATACACTATGGAAGAACAGTTTTGCTTTGTTTAAAAAGCCTATTTCATTATTGTCATTTTTCATGACTGAAAGCTTGTTCATCTTCAGTTATCAAAGGCAGGTATTTCCTCACAAGATTTATGTGATCATTTTTTCCTGCCTTTGGTCACTATTTATTGCAGTGATGCTACAGACGGTGCCCATGGAAATAACGCTGTAATCCGCATTCATCTGTGCTTTATAGTACTCTTCAGTCCATTCTCTTTTTTTTTCTTTTTTGAGTGCGGGCTGGACATTTTTCTGCTTAAAACAACATGAGGCATTAATTATCTCTGCAAACGTGCAGGCTTTGCCTCAGACCTTGTGAAGATGTTAGCCATTTTGTAGGAGGTGACACTTTCATCTATCGTGAAAGATGAGATTTTGTGTGTAGCTGCATTCTGAAAAGAGAAACTTTGCACAGTGAAGAATAGTTGCATGACACTCTACATTTAATGCAAGCCACAACAGCACTGAGAATTTGCCAGTGTACACCGCTAACACTAAAAAATAAAAAGATAATCCTCAAACAGCTTTGTTAAAAAAATTATCGAATACAACACTATTTTATGTTTTGCTTAATGCATGAATACACAAAATAATTATTTAAAAAACTCTGAACCTCATAGTTTTCTTTGGCTTTGTTGAAAGCTTTGGAGTATTTATTTATAATTAAATAATTTCAAAAATTATTTTATAATTAAAAATAAACAGTGTTGTGCAGTTATTAACCAGAAGACAAGAACTCATAAACCCAGTGAATTAATGCCTATGTGGATAGGAATAATGCATAGTTAAGTCACCCAAGCAGCCTTTTTTTGCTTGGTACAGAAGCAGCATGAGAAAGAAAAAAATGTTGATGCTATTCTAGAAATGCAAATAGTAACATACTTATCATTTTATAAAGCCAGGTGGTTTAGATATTTGAGTTCTTGCTACATTGATGTGTGTATTCTTAATAGGTATTTCTTGATGAATTTATAATCCCCATCTAGGGACAATTAGTATACTTTTCATGTATTGTATCTTGAATTTGGTTTTTCTTCTGAATAAAATATTGTAAATATGGACTGTAAATACCTATTTGGCTTGATAAATTAAAGTTAGTTAGGAAGATGTGATTTTAAAGCTTTTTTCTTATTTTTTAAACCTTCACTTTATTTTTGCTGAGACTTCGGTTTTAACAGAGGTTTGGTTTTTTTTCATAGCAAGCAGTAAAGGAGAATGTGAGAAGAAGGGAAGCAGAAGAAAAACAAAGGCGTGCTAAAATAGCTAAGGAGAAAGCAGAAAAAGAAAAGCAAGAGAGGCAACAAAAGAAAAAGCGCTTGCTAGAGATGAAAACAGGTGAGTAGGAAATGCAAGTTGCCTGGGGTTTTGCTGGAAATTAAGCTGCTATTTTTTCATTATCTGAATGTGATATGAGAAAAGAAAGAAGAAATTAACGTTTTTCACAGACTAATGTTTACAGCAAAGAAGTTCTTTAAATCTGTTAATGAGCCTCTAATTACCTGTTTTTCCTCAAGCAATTTTAGAAGTTGTGATGCTGCTTTGCGTTTTTCCACTAGAATGAATTCAACCTTGTGCATGTTCATTTATGCTTAGAACCTCTTACGTTTTTCCAAATCACGAAGCCATTTTCTTTCTTGTAACTAAGGTTACATATAATTTTTTGTTTCTTTTATGAGAATCTTGAAGTGTTCCAGATTTTTCTTGTGAGTACGTCCATTGTTCTTTCAATTGAAATATCTTGAAAGAAACCTCACCTGTGCATTTTGAAAGTTTATGTTGTGTTTTCTTTTGTACCAAGGCAGACAGCAGACACTCTTGAGTTCTCTGTTGCTAAAAAAGATGTCTGATGATCTTCTATGCTACTATGTTTTATACCAGACTGAGCTTCTGGCATCCTTTTCAGAATGATACGTGAATGACTTACTATATAAATTGTCATGGATTACTCTCATTTTCTTTCTGAGCAAATCTTGTTAAACACTTCTCCACTCAAACCCCAGTTGGCACCTTTGGCCTAAATGATTGTCTACCTCTTCTACATTTCACTAATAGCCAGAGTAGGTATGTGTTTAGTTTCAAAGTTTCTTAAGAGCAAAAGTCTTCGATTGATTTTTGTAAGAATGTCTGTATCTTGAAGTGTGTGACAAAAGCTTTCCCTTAACATAGGAAACCAGATGGCTGCCTCACAAACACAGAATTTCTAATTCTTTAGAACTGCTTCAAGAACCAATCATAAAACTTACCAGTGACAAACTTTTAAAACTCACAGAGGGTAGAGGAGGTTGCAGAAAACTGAGAAAGGGCATGCATTTTCATGCATTGTTAGAAGTATTTCAAAAGAGGTTATATAATTTTGTCTCAGACACTGATAGTGCTTTGAATGGAAAATTGATAGTCTTTCAGGCAAAATTAAAGCTCCTCTCAAACCTTGTTATTCATAATGTCGTGTTCAGGCTTTCCCGAATGAAAGTGCCAATGTTAGAGATTTCTGAGTCGTATACCATGTCTCTGTAGGCCTATGGTAGATTAATCTGCTACTTCAGTTAATGTAGCAGGGAGCTATGTACTTGTTACCTATGGATCAGCTAAATCATTGAGTAAATAACTGCTTTGTCCCTTAGTAGCTTGGTTTTTCACTATATCATGTAACTGTACAGATTTCTTGGTCTTGCTAATAGGTGGACTGGCTGGTCTAAACAGTAGCAGATAGGGAAAGATGATGTTAGGGTCACTTGAAGCTAGAAATGTTTTGAGTCTGGTAGTCACTAACTGGTCACTGGTGAGTTGGTTTTCATTCTGCAGAGCTCTTTGTAAGGTTTCTTTTGCTTGTTTGCAACTTCATTTTAAAAATCTATTACAAAACCCAAAGTCTGGCAGTGGAAACCACCTGCTGTAGATTTGTTTGTCAGGTAGGACAAACAACAACAATATGAGAAGTGGTGGGTTTTCTTTTGTGTTGTTTTGTTTTTTTTTTAATTTTATTTTGACAGCCTTATCAAAACTGTATTCACTAACTGAAGAGGTATACTGTAGCTCTGATTCTGATAGAAGACTAATGTAGAAGTTCTTTTTTTTTTTTTTTTCCACAACAGTTTTATTTTTTCCTAGTCATAACTATTCATTGAAACGCTGTCTTTTCATTAAGAATCTATAAATCAGCCACAATAGCTTTCTATCTGACCTCATGAGAAATTTCTAGCCAGGTCCTCCTTCCATCATAATATCAAAACACTTTTATTCCATGTCATAGGTTTAAAGAGCAGACAGAAATAATTATTTTACTCTCAAAGGAAGTAAAATAAAAACACTCTTGCTGAATTGCAGAGGAATACAGAAAAACGTATTTAAGGATGTACTGGAAAAAATACAGCATACATGAATCCTTAACACGTAATACAGGTACAAGATACATGAGAATTCCCCCAAAATCTTCCCCACAACCAACCTAAACCACAAAACCCCAGTGCTCATTTTCTTCCCCATCATTGTCTCCCATTAGACTAAAGCAGGCCTGATTGCACAGCAAGAAATCCACTGTGGCCTTGAGGGCTGCAGGCAGGTTACTCCCCCATTGCTTACCAGACAAGACTCCCTCCAGAGAGCCGAAGGAAGGGTGAGAAAAGAGAAGGATTTGGCTATGCTGCCTACTTATAAAGTGATAGCAGGATTATGGGATTAAATAACAAAAATCATGATTTCTGGAGTCCACCTCCTAGACCTCTCCTTAGAAGCCACAGAACTGTATGGTGCCAAACCACCACATCTTGGAGTGTGACTATAGAGTAACTGATTTTTGCTGCATATAATTTCTTTATTTGGTGTCTGGATTAGATTTGAATTTGTAGAAACATTCTTTCAATTACTGCTTGAATAAACTAGCAGAAAACTCACCATCCTAGAAATTATTTTCTGGGATTGAAACAGGTGCATACTTGACAGAAAGATTAGATTGTATGTACTAACTGGTTCCTCAAGATTACTTTTTTCCTGTCTCAGTGAACAGATCATAACCATATTCTAAATCTGTAGCCTTTACTTTTTGGTAGCTACAAAGAAAGTGATATGCAGCTAGGGAAACATGCATTACAAAAGATCACACTTGACGTGGAACCATCTAGTGAGATTTTAGTTGCAAAAGCAGAGAAAAAAAAAGTGAAAGTACACCAGTCTGTATCATTAAAAATGTTTTACAGTTGAAATACACAGGAATACACTTGGTGCCATGATTTACTTGATTAGACAGTGTTGGGTGACAGGTTGGACTTGATGATCTTGAAGGTCTTTTCCACTCTGCTTAATTCTGTGATTCTGTGAAATATTGAAATTAATTTATACTAACTCTAAAGGAAATGCACTGCTAATTGTGAAATATCTAACAATGCTAGACCTCTAACACACAAATTGAAGCTCTTACACAAACCAAAAAGCATTAATCTACAATATAGTAGGTGCATTGAAAAGAATCTTTCATTTTCTAATCTGATCTGCACAAAATCTACTTGATATCATCTTCATCAAATCATAGAGTTATAGAATGGTCTGGTTTGGATGGGACCTTTCAAAGGTCATCTAGTTCAACCCTCATTCAGTAAGCAGAGAGGTCTCCAACTAGATCAGGTTGCTTAGGATGTTGTCCAACCCAACCTGGACGATTTCCAGGCAGAGGAAACTATCATCACTCTGGACCACCTTTTCCAATCTGTCCACCATCCTAACTAGAAAAAAAAATTCTTTCTCTTATCTAGTGTAAATCTGTCCCCTTTTAGTTTAAACCTATTGCTCTTTGTCCTATTGCACAGGCCCTGGTAAATGACTCATAAAATCACAGACTCATAGAATGGTTTAGGTTGGAAGGAACTTATGTTGAGCTTCTCATCTATCAGCATCCCCAAGTCCCTCTCCTCAAGGCTGCGCTCCAGCCAGTCACTGCCCAACCTGTATTTGAGCTTGGGATTGCCTCCACCCAGATGCAGGACCTCACACTTGGTCTTGCTGAACCTCATGAGGTTGGCTTGTGCCCACCTCTCCAGCCTGTCCAGGTTGGATCCCTTCCCTCCAGTGTGTCTGCTGCACCACACAGCTTGATGTTGTCAGCAAACTTGCTGAGGCTGCATTCAGTGCCTCTGTCCATGTCACACTGACAAAGATGTTGAACAAGACTGGTCCCAGTACAGATCCCTGAGGGACTCCTTGTCACTGTCCTCCACTTGGACATGGACTCATTGACAGCCACTCTTTGGGTGTGGCCATCAAGCCAATTCTTTATCCCCCTGGTGGTCCACCCATCAAATCCATGTTTCACCAGCCTGGAGACCAGGAAGGTGTCTCACAAGTGAACACCAGCCATAAAGCTGAGACTCAATCCCAATGCTTAAGAAAAGACATCCAGAGCTCTAATGAGTCATGGCTGTGACATTCTCCTCCTGAGGGAAGTTCTCTCCAAAACTCTGGTAGCTGAAGTTGGGTGCTTTAAGTACATGCAACATGCAGTATCCCCTCCTATCTAACATAGCTAACATTTGCTGTCACAGGGCTGGACACTTGTTTCCTGTACAAGTATCCACCCATTTTTTCAGGGCTTTTTTGAACCCCTTTCTGAGCAATATCCTGTTGCTATGAGTTCCACAGGCTAATGGTGTGGAAGAATATTTCCCTGTAACAAGAGCTACACCTGTCCAACCCCCCCTTCTACGCACCATCCATCACATTGGCAGCATAGGTAACTTGCCCAGGATCATGTCAAAGTGTGACATAGCTATAAAGGCAAAACATATGTGTTTGTCAATTTTGTTGTTAATGGCATCAAGTAAAACTAAGGCAAAGCGAGCAATGCTTTGCCCTTCTGTATTTTTGGGCCATTTTTTTCCACAGGTAGATTCAACCTTGAATCCAAAGATAATATCAAACAGCGAACTAAATGAACCAAGGCAGGATTTCTTCAGTCCTTGCTATTCAAGTTTGCTTTATTCAGTTAGCTAAATACTGACAAATACAGAAGTGACTTTCTGGCCTGCCAGCTGATCCTTCATACTTTTAGTGTCAGATGGAGTTT
>VWZE01002927.1:0-19562 GCA_013396675.1 Eubucco bourcierii
GAGGTCTCTTCCAACCTTGGTGATACTGTGATACCTAGGATTACCCTGAAATCACTGCATTTTTTCTTGCTTCCCCCTCCCAGCCTCACCCACAGCTCCTCCTGCCCAAGGAAGCAAAGAGCTCAAATCTCTGAGGACAAAGAAGGTTGACAGTGTTTAACCAATCAGGCACCGGTTAGTCCATGAGCCTGCAGGGCTGCTGCAGTCCCCTGCTCATGTCTCAGCAGGACAGGAAGCACAGTTACACAGGTACAGGAAAGGGGATTTATCATCTGTCCTGCTCTGCTTGCTGTCTGCTGGAACAGGAACAGAGCACAGAACATGCACAATCCATTTCAGAAACCAGATTTATGCTGATTATTTGTATTTATAAATGATATTTCAGGGAAGCAAAGCAAAACTGGCCAGTTTCCCTTCCTAACTAGATCTGCAGAATTAAATCATACCTTCGATCAGTTTTGATTCAAACAAAAAGCACAAGGGCTGAAATCTGCTAAAATCTTGCAGAAAATAAATGTACCAAGTCTCCACACACACAAAAAGAATGAGGAAAAAAAAAAAAGAAAAAAAGGCAAAACATCCTCTTTTGTCCTGACATTTGGGTTAGACTGAGAAATGGTTCAGGATAATGTACTTAGGAAGCGCAGCACTGAACACCACACAGACAGTTTCAACCCAGTGAGGCAAAACAGGTATTACATAGGTGTTACTGGAGTCACACTTGACATCATAAAATCACAAAAGGGTTTGGGTCAAAAGGGACGTTAAAAAGCATCCAGTTCCAACCCCCTGCCATATGCAGGGACACCTCCCACTAGCCCAGCTTGCTCAAGGCCTCATCCAGCCTGGGCTTGAACACCTGAAGGGTGGGGGTGTGCACAACCTCCCTGGGCAACCTGTGCCAGTGTCTCACAACCCTCACTGTAAAGAATTTCTTCCTAATCTCCAGTCTCAATCTCCCCTCTTCTAGCTCAAAGCCATTGCCCCTTCTCTTACCACTATAAACTCTTGTCAAAAGTCCATCCCAGCTCTCCTATAGCCCCATCCAGGTACTTTCAGCTCACTCACAGCTTGACTGTGCACTGTGCTCTGACTCACCCTACAGGTTTGCTGCTTAGAACCCTGCCCGTGCCCAGCTGCTCTCCTCCAGCAGCAGGATCTATTCTGTCTGCTCTGAGAAGGCTTTTGTGAAGGCTGCCTAGCAGAAGTGACAAACACATTACTATGAGCACAACCATTTCATTTTAAATTACCAGTAATTAAAGCTGAAAGGGCTGTTACACAACAAACCTTACCATGTGATTCACAGCTCCCTTTGACTTGACTTCTCTGGAAATGGCAACACTGTGGTACTGACAAAGGAGCCTCAGCAGAACAATTAACCACCACCGGTCTGAGAGCTGCTGGAGCTGGGACCAGGCGTTTTTCGGGAAGCTGGGGAGGGTAGAGGAGGTTTCCCAAGCAGCAGGGTGGCGAAAAACGCTGGATCCTTACTGGTAACAGATAGGCTTGAGACCCAATTAGAAATGAACTCTTCACACCAAGGACGTGGTGTGTCCAACTTGCTAGGTGGAAAAACGTCCAGCTACAACGAGCTGGAGAAGAGAAGTACCTAACAAACCTGAGGTGGCTGGTCCACAGGCCCCTGAATGTGAGCTAGTGTGTGCCCAGGTGGCCGAGAAGGCCACCAGCATCCTGGCCTGGATCAGCAACAGTGTGGCCAGAAGAATCAGGACATGGATTGCTCCCCTGGACTCAGCGCTAGTGAGGTCGCACCTTGAACACAGGGTTCAGTTTTGGGCCCTGCACTCCAGGAAAGACACTGTGGGGCTGCAGTGGGTCCAGAGAAGGCCAAAGCTGGTGAAGGGTCTGGAGAACAGGGCTGGTGAGAAGCAGCTGGGGGAGCTGAGGTTGTTCAGCCTGGAGAAAAGGAGGCTGAGGGGAGACCTTCTGGCTCTTCACAACTCCCTGAAAGGAGCTTGGAGCCAGGTGGGGGCTGATCTCTTCTCCCAAGGAACAAGTGATAGGAAAAGATGAAATGGCCTCAAGTTACCTCAGGGGAAGTTTAGGTTGGACATTAGAAGAAACTTCGTACTGAAAGGGTTCTCAAAGCCTGGCACAGGCTGCCCAGGGAGGTGGTTGAATTCTCATTCCTGGAGGTGTTCTAGGTTCTGAGATATCAGGGAAGTGGAATTACCTGGTACCACAAATCAAGGGAAATGCCTTCTGGCCAGTTTCTCTGTCCTGGGCTATGAAATAAGAAGGCATAAAGGAAGAACTGGCTACAAACTAAAACGACAACCAGCCAGCAGAGCTGCACAGGTAATCATCCAGGTAACAGTCTGTGATGGTTTGGGAGTTTCCTGCCCCCCCCCCCCNACCTTACCCCAGGGTTTGGCTTACACACAAGGTGAGTTTGGAGGATCGGCAATGGGGGTTAGAAGGAAAGTGGTTGGTTAGGTTACTTGGCAGAGAGGAGAGGACCCACTAGCTCCCAGAGAAAGACCAAGAGACTGTGTTATCCATGTTTTGAGTTCTTAAACATCTCAGCAAGCCTATGAGTGAAGCAGACATCACCATTGTTTTCCTTTCACAGCCTGTAATATAATTTTCTCCATTAAAATATTCCAATTAGCCTCAAACCAGCAGATTGCCTCAGAGAGGAGCAAAAGTGCATAAAATTGACAATCTGAACAAGCCTCTGACTGCTGTCTATGTGCCACCACGGGACAGCAATGCTGAGGTTTGAGGGTTTGCCAAACTGACAGTTCCAACAACCTAACCCCAAAGTTTGCTCTGAAAGATTGAGCTACAGTCCCCAGGCTTCGTTTTCATGCAGTTGTGATTCACAAATGAGAAACGACTTCAAGTAATGCTGAAAAACAAAGGCAGGAAGGAAGAGTTCCATGATTAACAAGAAGAAATGGCTTTGAAAACACACCTTGGAGAGAACTATTTGGGAATACAATTAGATTTAAAATAGTTGAATGTGAAGAAACTGAATCTATTTTTAATCAGAAATGATCAAAATGAATCAGAGGGCTGATTGCAGCACTGGAAAAACTCAACCTCCTTTAATCTGGCTGAGAACCACTGGGGTTTGGGCAGGAGCTGAGGGGGGTAGGAGCTGGGGGACTTCCCCAGGACAGGCAGGTGTGATAAGACTTCATACACACACGTGGGTGGGCAGATTGGCATCTGCCTTTCAGCAGCCTCTTCAGAGTCATTTACTCCCGTTTTAAACTGCATCACATACTGAGATTCTTCACGATGGAAAATTGCTCCTAAGGCATTCTAAAACCCCCTAGGCAGATGCAGTAATAAAATGATCCAGCTTCTATGCAAAGCTTTCTTCAGCCCAGCCCGAAATGTAGGCAGCAGGTGGAGGGAGGGGATTCTGTTCCTCTGCTCTGCTGAGATCCCACCTGCAGAGCTGGGGCCAGCTCTGGAGTACACAGCAGAGACATGGACCTGTTGGAGCAGTGCCAAAGAAAGCCACAGCAACGATGGGAGGGCTGGAAGCCCTCGGGTGTGAGGACAGGCTGAGAGAGTTGGGGTTGTTGAGTCTGGAGAAAAGAAAGCTCTGGAGAGACCTTCTGGTGGTTTCCCAGTACCTGATGCTGCTACAGGAGAGCTGGGGAAGGACTTTTGACAAAGTGATGGAGTAACAGGTTGAGGGGTGACAGCTTCAAACTGGAAGAAGCTACATTTAGATTACATATGGGGAAGAAATTCTTGCCCATGAGGGTGGTGAGGCACTGGAACAGGTTGCCCAGGGAAGTGGCTGAATTTCCATCCCCGAAGTCTTTCAAAGAGGTAGAGATGTGGTGCTGAGGGAGATGGTTCAGCACCAGGCTTGGCAGAGTCAGAGAATGGTTGGACTCCATGACCTTAAAGTTTTTTTTAAACTCAAACCTCTGTGTGGTTCTTTGATTCTGTGATGGCAAGTGTGCAGACAGGAGAGCAAAAGGAAAGGGTAGGAGGATGAGCAGGTTGGGAATTAGCTCATGAAGCACGATTTTGTCAGGAGAAGCTACCTTGTCAAAGGAGGAGTGTTTTGTGAGACTCTGCTAGATGTTGTCAGCCCCTCACAGTCTCACAGCACAAATTCCAGGTTCTGTCCCAGCTGGACTGCTTGGTAACCTCTCAGGTCCCTGTCACTGGAGACAGCTGTGATCAGGTTTGTCTGGGCTTACCACAACCACCCTTACCACAAGAGCCCTTCTGCAGGAAAAGCCTTTAGTGACCTGGATTAGGACAACCCTCGCATCACACCTACGCTCCTCTGGCTGAACTTCAAGTCACTGCACTGCTCCAGGTCTCACCTTATCTGCTATGAAACTAATCAGGCCTGAGGCAGCTCAGCTGCTGCGGGGCAGAGAGAGGCACAGTTCTGCAAACCATGGGGATGATATCACAGAACCACAGCACAGTTTGGGTTGGAAGGGACATTCAAGATCATGGAGTCCTACCCTTAGCCCAGCACTGCCAGGTCACCGCTAAACCACGTTCCTTAGCACTACATCTCCATGGTTTTGAAACCCCTCCAGGGATGGGGACTCCACCTGGGCAACCTGGACCAGGCCTTGATAACCCTTTTGGGGAAGAAATTGTTCCTCATGTCCTCCTAAACCTCCTCCAGAGCTACCTGAGGCTGTTTCCTCTTGACCTGACGCTTGTTCCTTGGGAGAAGAGACCAACTTCCACCTCACTCCAAGCTCCTTTCAGGGAGTTGTAGACAGCCAGAAGGTCTCCCCTCAGACTCCTTTTCTCCAACATGAACAACTCCAGTTCCCTCAGCCACTCCTTACCGGATCTGTTCTTCAGACCCTTCACCAGCCTCATTGACCTTCTCTGGATCCACTCAGCCCCTTAACATCCTTCTTGGAGAGAGAGGCCCAAAGCTGACCCCAGGACTCAAGGTGTGGCCTCCCAGCACACAGTAAGCACACACACACACAGGGGCATCTGTGGTCACTGCGTGCTGGCAGCTGTGGCACGCACAAGTTCTGGGTGGAAATGTCATGGACATGTAGGCTCTGCCAAGGGAACAGATCATCCAAACTAAGGTATATGGTGGGACAGCATCACCCAGCACAAGGATCCTGCCTGCCTCATCCAGGATCTTCATGACTATCAAGGATCCTGAAGGGTATGAGTGCAAGTGATTAAGGGAAGGATGCTGAAGGTCCTGCTGGCAAGGCAGAGCAGCCTGGCGTAGGCCACCCCTGCTCAGTCAGGACATCACTGCAGCACTTACTAATGAGCACATGCATCATTTTGGGAGCCTGGTTGCAGCCAGCCTCTACAAATACCTCCAGCCATCTGTCAGCACCACACTGCTGCCCAACAAAACCTGCTCTGAAAAGCCTGCAGAGCTCTTTACCAATCCCTGGGGCTGGAACAAAAGCTCCAGCACAGCAGGAACCTGGCACCTTTTCCTTGGTACCTGTCAGCCACACAGCCAGGAGAAATGGGTAAATGTCACATATGGCAGGAATTCCCTCATCTCAACAACAGTGTGGGAAACCTGCAATGATCAAAGCATTACAGTAAAACAGGGTCCTGAGCTAGGAGCTGTCCTCTTTGCTGGACCTGATCTAGGCCCTGCCCTTTTTTTCTGGACAGAAAACAGTATCCCATGGAACAAGAGTGAGTGCAGAAAGGCCAGCACATCAGTGACCCATCCTGCTCTGAGAGACCCAAGGATGCTTAAATTTGCAAACAGTATTGTTTTGATTCAGTCACTGCTTCAGCTCAGGGTTGAAGGAGCAGAGTTACTGCAGGAACAGGCCCCCTTGTGTGAAGCAAGAATGGAACAACTGACACCCTCTGTCACACAAAGTCAGTCATTTCCCCCCCCCCCCCCCCCCCACAGCACATCTGCCACAAATTTAAAACCATTAATAAGATAAATATCAAAATCTTTTAGAAGTATAACCACAAAATTCAACACTAGGAGCCCCAAAATGTTTATGACCTCTTTAGAAAAAAGGCAGTACTTACCAAACTCTGCAGGCAACTCTGTTATAGGATTCCTCTCTAAAAGCAGAGTTTTCAGGTGCCTTTGCAAGAAAGCAGAAAACAGCAATAACTGCAACAGCAAACCTCATTTATTTCGACAAACACAAAGACCAGTTTTTCTCCTTGATTTTTTTTTAACCCCCTGGTTTTTGTTTCATACCATAGGAAGGACCCACAAAGCAAGCCCAGACCTCTGTAGCACTAGAAAAGTCACACTGGAAAAGTTACAGCCCGAAGCTCGCTGCCCTGACCTCCTGGAGTTTGCCTTTATGCCCATTTATCAGAGCATTTGATCTGTCCCTGCTCATCCCCTGAGCCTGACACCGACTGCTCCAATTACAAACACATCCTTTTCACTTGTTTACCCTGCTGCTGAGCTTCAGCTGCTGGGGCTGACTGCTCCTCAGGCTACAGCTGAGCTAAAGCTGTTCAGCCATTTTTGATAATGAGATTAGAAAGGAATATGCCCTCTTTGTATTTCATTTTGTCAGCTTCTTTTGATAAGCTCTAGCTTTCCTATTCCTGGAAGCAGCCTGGAAGCTTGGCAGGGGTCACATACAACAGTTAGGGCATTTATGTCACAAGTCAGCTAATATTTCTTTGGATACATCTAAAAATCTGTTAACATTTAGACAAATTCTAGGCTCCTGAAAAAAACCTCAGTGTGCCCATGCTGAGAAAACAATTGGTATTGCTTAGCAAGTGAAATGCCTTGGAGCCGCTGTTAGGAGCAGCTCAGAGGGGAACCTCTTGGCTGCTGCACGCTGAGGACAGAGGGAGGTTGTCCCTTTGTGCCCTTTTTCACTGTGGGGATGACAGAGAACTGGAGCAGGCTGCTCAGAGAGGCTGTGGAGTCTCCCTCTCTGGAGACTCCTGGATGCGTTCCCATGTGGCCTGCCCCAGGTGATCCTGCTCTGCTACGGCAGGGGGTTGGAACTACATCATCTTTGAGGTCACTTCCAACCTCACCATTCTATGATTCTATCTTTCAAGATCCCTTGCAACTAACATTCTGTGATTCTGTGACATGGAGGCTCTACACAGACCATATCTGCTGGTTTTTTGCCAACCTCATTCTGCCCCTTTAATTACAGGCTTTTAAATAGCTTTAATATGCAGCAACAGATCAGCTTGAATGAGGTGTTCCAGGTAAGCTGCTGTCCATACTTTAGAAGACAAGCCCAACCAGCAATCACATGGAGGGGTTTTTATTGACTACTGTTTCAATTTTACTTGTTTACTCTTAAACAAAGCAAGAAGAAAGCTTGGTAGTTTCTGCCAAAATATTTTGCTTTACCTCCAGGAAAGAAAAGCAAACTGCTTTGGCAGCTGCTCAACAGGGGATTAGCATTTGTGGCACTGTTTAAAGCCATCTCAGTTCACTCCATAGCAGAACGCAGCAGCCTGTTCATGTTTATGGGTTTGGTGGGGAGATTTGACTGCATTTAAAGCAAAATAAAAACCCAGGTGAAAGCCACAGGAGATGACAGACTCCAGAACCTGAATTTGCTGTGGTTTGGGGCATCAGGGGATGTCAGGATGATTCTGCTACCTCAGGAGTCATAGAACCATAGAATGATAAGTTTGGAAGTGACCTGAAAGATCATCTAGTTCCAACCCCCTACCATAGGCAGGGGCACCTCCCACTAGTACAGGTCACTCAAGGCCTTGTCCAACCTGGCCTTGAACACCTCCAGGCAGGGAGCAGCCACAACCTCCCTGGGCAACCTGTGCCAGTGTCTCACCACCCTCACTGTAAAGAACTTCCTCCTAACATCCAGTCTAAATCTCCCCTCTGCCAATTCAAACCCATTGCCCCTTGTCCTGTCATTGCAAGACCTTGTCAATAGTCCCTCCCCAGCCTTCCTGTAGGCCCCCTTCAGATACTGGAAGGGTGTTCATGGTCCTGAGCAGATAGCTGCAGTCTGACACTACAGGCAACTCTCATTCTTGCAAGCACATGTCTAAATGCCTCCTCTGAAACAGTGATGGTGTAGAACAAGCCCCCAGCTGATCCCTGCTCAGATATCACATAGATCTCTAGATGGAAAAGTGTTGAGTGGTACTTTCCATCCCTATGCACCAGGTTAGACAACACTTCCACAGCTGAGGTGATATTCTTGTTTCATAGAATCATGGAATGCTTTGGTTGGAAAGGACCTTAAAGATCATCCAATTCCAAACCCCTGCCATGGGCAAGGACATCTCCTACCAGACCAGATTGCTCAAGAGCACATCCAACCTGGCCTTGAACACTGCCAGGTTCGGATCCTCCCACAATGTTTCTGGGTAACTTCTTTCAGTGCCTCACCACCCCCACGAGCAAGAATTTCTTCCTCATGCCTCATCTAAACCCAGCTTCTTCCAGTTTGAAGCCATCACCCTTTGTCCTGTCACTCCATGCTTTTGTCCAACGTCCCTCTGCAGTCTGACCTGGAAAAAACTCTGATCAGAATATCAATTAAAGTCAGTGAAAGGACTTATGAGCAACTTGAGTGGCAAATCAATTATGCCCCAACCTTGCACCATGCTCCACCGAGTCTCTGCTTCGGATGAAAACTGCACTTCTGTCTGCTTCTAGAAAAGGAGAGCCCAAGAAGCTCCAGGCATCCTATAATGCAACTTACACTCCCATTATGTAAAAGGAACTAAACTAAAGGAACACTCAGTGAATATTTCTGATGGGTATTTTCTAACAGCTGAGCTGCTGCTGCTTAAAGTCAGTGGCAAAACACAAATGAGAAAAAGCAAAATTATGAAGCAAAAATTAACCCTGTGACTCGTGACTGACACCTTATTGCCAAGGAAGATGCCCACAGAGGATGCCTTCAAGCATTTCAGCCACTGGTACAATCACCACATCGTTCACAAACCACATTAAAATGCCATCAGCCCTGTCCCATCTAAAAATGGGTTATGAAAGGTGCATCTAAAAGATTTGAAAACATCACTGAAAACCACATTTCCCAGGTGTTTTTTTGAGAGTTACCCTTCATTCACTGTACCCTTCTGATCACAAACTGAATATATAATTATTCACAAACAACTGATTTCAAAAACACCTTTAAGTGCACTGTTGCAGGCACAAGATACCATGGAATTGGTGGGGTTTAAATATATTTATTTACTTCTGTAAAAATTCTGTAGCCTGTGTCATTCAAGGTCTGTTTCCTTTTCCTCCTTATTCACTCTGCACAGAAAGGTTTCCTTCAGAACCATAACAGCAAGCAAATTTGTCTGCCTTGGTCTTTTTTTTTTTTTCTTTTAGCAAAGTAATTTATCTCTTCCTGTTAATTATCTTATATTATTATTTAGTGATCTTCTGCTCCCAGAGTGAGAAGCAAGGAAAAATAAAACCAAGAAGGGACTTTGTAGTAAGGGCTGGTAGTGATAGGATGAGAGGGAATCGATTGAAGCTTGAGGAAGGCAGATTTGGACTACAGGTTAGGAAGAAGTTCTTTACAGTGAGGGTGTTGAGACACTGTAACAGGTTGCCCAGGGAGTTTATGGATGCCCCCTTCCTGGAGGTGTTCAAGGCTAGGTTGGATAGGCCCTTGAGCAATCTGCTCCAGTGGAAGGTGGCAGGTAGTTGGATTTAGATGATCTTTAAGGTTCCTTCCAACCCAAACCATTCTATTATTCTATGCATTTTTGAAACTATTCATTGCCCAAGGACAAGAAAAACATCCGGGGAGAAGTTAGTTTTGGCGATTACAGCACCCTGAGAGCAAGAATGCTTCTCAGGGTCACACAGTCCTCACACAATCCATCTGAGCCACTGACAGACAATTAATCCTCCCAAAACTCCATGCCAGACAGCCGTCAAAACCAGATTAATGGGTAATGTTTTTTAGCTTAAATGTCCTTGATTGTCACTTAGGAGTGACACCAGATTTGTAACAGTGGGTCCCTGTTTTCCCCTCCCACACTGTAAAAATAGTCACCTATAGTCCAGTCTTGTGAGGAGCAGCCGAGGGAACTGGGGTTGTTCAGATGGATAAAGGGAGGCTGAGAGGAAACCTCATTGCTCTCTACAGCTCCCTGAAAGGAGTTCGGAGCCAGGTAGGGGCTGGTCTTTTTTCCCTGCTATCAAGTGATAGAACAACAGGAAATCATAAAAGGAGGATCATAAAATGGTTTAGGTTGGAAGGGACCTCAAGGATCATCCAGTTCCAACCCCCTGCCACAGGCAGGGACACCTCCCACTAGTACAGGTCACTCAAGGCCTCATCCAACCTGGCCTTCAACACCTCCAGGGAGGGAGCAGCCACAACCTCCCTGGGCAACCTGTGCCAGTGTCTCACCACCCTCACTGCAAAGAACCCTGTCCTAACAACTAGTTTGGATCTCCCCTCTGCCAATTCAAACCCATTGCCCCTTGTCCTGTCATTGCAAGACCTTGTCAATAGTCCCTCCCCAGCCTTCCTGTAGGCCCCCTTCAGATACTGGAAGACTGCTATAAGGTCTCCTTATAGTACATGGCCTGAAGTTGTGCCAGGGGAGGTTTAGGCTGGAGACTAGGAAAAATTTCTCTTCTAACCCAGTGGTCAGGCATTGGAACAGGCTGCCCGGGGAGGTGGTGGAGTCACTGTACCTAGAGAGGTGCTGAAGAAATGTGTGGACGCGGCACTTGGGGACATGGTTTAATGGCCACGGTGGTCTTAGGCAAGTGGTTGGACTGGATGATCTTGGAGATCTTTGCCAAGCTAAAGAATTCTATGATTCTGTGAATAAAATGTAGGTGAAAAGCCCAACAGGGATCACAGTTCTGGAGTTAAAAGGAATTCTAAACCCTGTGTTGTATTAATTGGACCTTTCAGTTCTTTTGAGTGTTAGGAGACAAAATTTAGCTTATTTACTGCTTTCCTGCACTGAGGCAAGAGCAAACAAAAGCACTTAAGAGTCTGACTGCTGCAATGAAATTACATCAGTGGAAAGAGAGGACAAACACGCTGGTGACTGCATTATCTGTGTGCCCGGTGAGCTCACCTGTGGCAGCCGATGCCAGGGGGTAGAGCTCTAACCCTGTTCCAGCGCAGATCCAACCAAACCAGGTGTGGCAGCCTCTGGAAGAAATCCTCAGGAACTGTGGAGATGAGATTTCTTTCCAGGTGAAGGTACTAAGGGAGAAAAACAAACACCTTTTAAATCCAGAAGGAGAGAGGACATTCCTGGGCACGTAAAAAGTCCAGTGGGAAAACAAACTGCAGGATCTGCAGAAGAGATGTTAAAGGGGATTAAAGGATACACAGTTCTATAAATTACACGTAGAAATTACTTATTCAAAGGGTTCTTAAAACACCCAGGGATTGAGGGCCATCACTAAGAATCTGTACCATTCCCCTCACGTCTGGGCTAGAGGATCTGAGAGTGCTAGTGGACAACAGGATGACGACAAGCCAGCAATGTGCCTTCATGACCAAGAAAACCAGTGGCAGCCTGGAGTGCATGCAGGAAAAGTGTGGCCAGCAGATCAAGGGAGGTTCTCCTCCCACTCCGCCCTAGTGAGGCCACATCTAGAACACTGGGTCCAGTTCTGGGCTCACTGGTTCAAGGACAGGAACTTGCTGGAAAAGGTACAGCAAAGGGCTACAAAGATGCTGAGAAGACTGAAACACCTCTCTGAGGAGGAAAGATTGAGAGAACTGAGGCTTTTTAGTTTGCAAAAGAGCAGTCTGAGGGATGATCTCAATAACGCTGATCAGTACTTCAAGGGTGGGTGTCAGAAGGATGGGACCAGGTTTTTTTTCAGTGGTGCCCAGTATCAGGACAAGGGGTAATGGACACAAACCTGAACATAAAAAGTTACATCTAAACATGAGGAGGAACTTCTTTAAGTGTGATGAAGCCTTGGTGCAGGTTGCCCAGAGAGGTGGTGGAGCCTCTCTGGCAACATTCCAAATCCCTGTGGACATGTTCCTGTGTGAGCTTCTTTAGGTGAACCTGCCTTGGCAGGGGGGTTGGACTGGATGATCTCCAGAGGTCCCTTCCAATCTCTGCCATTCTATGATCTGACAAAGCAAGAAGCTCTTCACTGCTCTGTGCTATACCCAAGCTAGAAATCCCCACAGCAAGTCACTCACCTTTATGCAGGGCACTAGATACATTTCCTTAGAAAGATGCTTAATATTTCTTCTGCTGATGTCAAGAGCACTTGAAGATGATGACAGACATTGCTCGACAGCCTTCCTGATCTGTTCTGATGAATCAGAAGCAGGTGAATTTCTCTTTTTGAGATGTTCAGCTCCAAAACTGTTGCCACTGCCACTGAGCTCTTTGGAGGAGTTGCCATCCATTTGTCAACCAGCCTGGAGTCCCAGCTGAGCAAAACAACAAGGTGTTCTGGAAAGAGAACACAGCAAAGTAAGTGCCTTTAAAAATATTATTCATTTGCAGATTTCTCCTGGTGCTATGTAGTCTTTGTACGACAGAAACCATTCAAATTCTTCTTTCTGTGTATGCACACTTATAATAATGGTGATTAATTTGATCACGATACAGATTTGAAAGCCTGCTAAGTAAGAAAAATGACCAGCTGGCTCCTGTGGCTGCTTCCCCCATACTCTGTTCTGCACAAGCTTGGCAGAAACGCTGACCTACAGATCATTAAGGTGAGGTACATGAAATCGCCTACTTCCTGACACACCACACACCCCCAACCCCACCCCCCGCCTATTCTTCTGGTTGCCCTCTGAAGCCTCCTATCACCAGCATCTTACAGAATCCAATGGCTGGGGTTGGAAGGGTCCTTTCCTCCCTTTTCCCTACACTTCCCTTGCACCTCCCTGTGGTGCAGAGACACTTGGTGAGGCTTGGGGGGCTTTCCCGTCTTGGAGACGTGGGTGCCACCGGGGCCTCGGCTGTGTCACCTGGATGCCACCAGGGCTTCGCAGCTGCTTCGCTGGAGCTCATCCTTCCCCAGGCACTGGCCTGCCCCCAGAGCTCAGTGAGGGGTTGCTCGCAGCTGGCAGCTCAGTGGCACTGCGCGTAGGCATGGACGGCGGCTGCCCCCTCTACAGTAGGCAGCAGCCCCACAGCTCCCGGACCAGCACCCGCGTGCGCCCCCAACGGCGTCACTCCAAGCCCCTCAGCGCTCTGTCCGCGCCTCAAGCCAGCGCAAGGAGAGAACGAGCCCCGGCTGCGCGTTTGTCGTGCCCGGCCGCAGCCCCGGTCCCTGTCGTCCCACGCACCCTGCTTCGCTGAGCCTCACCCGGGTCCCTCCGTTAGCTTCGGCTCTGCCGGCGGGCAGCCGCAGGGGTCCCGGCGCAGGCGACTCCTCAGGCCAAGCCGGCCGCAGCTGTGCCCCCCGCCCGCGTTCCAGGCCGCCTCTGCCCGCAGAAGGGTTCTCGGGAGGCCCCGGCGGGCTGCGGGCGTCTGCAGACGCTGCTCGGCCCCCGCTTGCCCGGGGCTGCGTCTCCACGGTAACGAGCTGCGGCCTGCCCCGGCTGCCCCCGCCCGCCCCACGGGCACCGCTGCAGCCCTGCAGTGACCCCGGGAGCTCCGGGCTGCCCGGGAACGGCAACCGCGGCCGGCGGGCGTGAAGATAGGGCAGTGCCGGGCTGCTGAGCCTGGAGAGGAGCAGGTGAGGGGGCTTTCATTAGTGCCTAGCCGTAATTAAAGGCCGAGTATTAATTAATTAATTAATTAGCAATCTGTGAAGTATCATGAGAGCAAGGCCAGACTCATGTCGGTGGCAGTGACAGGACAAGGGGCAGTAGGCACAAACTGGAACACAGGAGGTTCCATCTGAACAGGAGGAAAAACTTGTTTGGTGTAAGGGTGCTGGAGCCCTGCAGCAGGCTGCCCACAGTTGTGGAGTCTTCTCTGGACTGATTCCAAACCCACCTGGATCTTGTAATCCTGACCAAACTGCTGTGGCTGCCCCTCCTTTAGCAGAGAGGGGATTTCCAGAGGTCCCTTTTGACCCCCACCACGTTGGGTTTCTGTGACTTCAGATAAATTAGTAAGCAAAGTTTTCTTTTTCTGAAGCAAGGAAAATTGACCAATAGAAGAAAGGTCATTGCTGCCGACATAAATATGCTCTCCGTAGCTTTCTGTAGCTATCTTCTGAACACTGCCATTAGTGCAAGAATTAGAGCAGCAAATTCTAAGAATGCCTCTTAGGAAAATCTAGCAACATATGTTCTTGATTCCTTAGGGAAACATTTGGTTAACCTAAATAAATAACATAACGTACACAGAGAAGTGAACAGAGACACAAACGAAAGGAAGCACAAGGGAATGAAAGCAGGCAGAAGTCACCAAAAATGCAAAGCTCGAAATGGTACCAGCAATAAACCCACTTTTCCCCCAGCATTAGGCATTCCAGCAGACAGAAAATGAAGGAGGACGTATCTTTTACACTGCAAAAGGCTAAAGCCAAACAAGACGCTGCAGCAGCACACGCTTAGCTCAGCAGCTGAAGAGGAGGAGGCTTGGCAGGGAGGATGCAGGCGCTTCCTCACCCTCCGCCTTTGAGTTCTGGCTGGTAACAGGCCTGTGAGCCCTGCTGGCACCGGTGGAATCACCAGCAGCCCTGCCCTGCAATGAGAGATGCCACCCTTTTTCTACTCATCTGGACAAGGTTTAATGTGAAGGTGGGCAGGGCAACTGTGTCCTGGAATTCCAGAATACTAGGTTGGAAGGGACCCCAAGGATCATCTGATCCAACCTTTCTAGGTAACAACAGAGTTAAAACAAGCCTGTCAAACCGAGTCTTCAAACTGTCCAATGCAAGGGGAATCCTTTCAGGGTTGACTCCAATGTCCAACTGTTCTCATGAGAAAGGATTTTCTTCTGGAGTCCAGTGGGAATCTCCCCAGATGTAACTTGTCCACATCACTTCTTCTCTTTTTCATGGGACTCCTTGTACAAAGGGAGTCTCCATCCTCCTGGTAGCCACCCTTTACATCCTGGTGCATGGTAATAAGGTCTCCCCTAAGGCTGAACCTGTCCTGTCATGGCAGCTTTTCCAGTTCTCTGATCATTCTCCTGGTCCTTCTTGGGACTGTGGGCCACTGCAGGTGACCCAAACAGGGGGAGGTTATTAGCTAGCTGTGGTGGTGACAGAGGACTGTGAAGCAGCTGGATCAGAGTGATTACCATGAGCATCTTTAAAAATAGAAGTGGCACTATTTACAGACACACTAATGAGAGGAAAATATGTAAAATCTCCTTATGTAATGTTTATTGAAAGAATTCTGTGTCCTTTTAGAGAAACTTTTTAAAACAAACATGGGCTTTTCTCTGGAGGCTTTCCTCTTGATGAGGAAGGCATGTGGATTTAAAGAATCACAGCAATGTGCCTCTCATCATCTTAAAATGTGCCTCTCATCATCTTAAACACTACAATTACAGCCACTCCAGTCAGGCAAAGAATGGAATATCCTGGTGTATTTGCCCCCTTGCTTCTCTGCCTAAATTAGGAGTGGCTTAGAACATTTGCCTGCTTTGCAGCTTTGTGATAATTGGTCGCATATTTGTTTAGAAGCCATTTCCATTAGCTCACAAGAAGAGATAGCCATAAATAATGTAATGCTGCTTCGGGCGCTGCTATTTTTATTTACACTGGTTTTGTTCAGGAGAACTTCACTGAAACAGGGAACTGTGCAGTGAGGGAGGAAGAAAACGATCACCATTCCTTGGAGCCAGTGAAAGGACAGAAAGGGAACTGCAAGGAACAGCTACTGGTGGAGCACAGCATGGATCATAGAATTATTGAATTGTTTTGGGTGCAAAAGACCTTTTAAGATCATTGACTCCAACCATTCTCTAACTCTACCAAGGCCGAGGTTAAACCATGTCCCTCAGCACCACATCTCTGCCTCTTTGAAAGATCCCCAGGGATGAGGATTCAATCAGCTCCCTGGGCAGCCTGGGTCAGTCTTTGAGAAGCCTTTCAGTAAGAAGTTTCTTCTAATCTCCAACTTGAGGTCGTTTCCCCTTGTCATATAACTTGTTCCCTAGGATAAGAGACCAACTCCCACCTGGCTGCAAGCTCCTTTCAGGGAGTTGTAGAGAGCCAGAAAGTCTCCCCTAACCCTCCTTTTCTCCAGGCTGTACAACTCCAGCTCCTCCTCACTAAACCTGTTCTCCAGCTTCATTGCTTCATTGCTCTTCACTGGACCCACCCCAGTCCCTCGTTGTCCTTCTTGGTATGCAGGATCCAAAACTGAACCCAGTATTCAAGGCGTGACCTCACCAGTGCCCAGCACAGGGGGACAATAATTTTCCAATAATTGACTGAAGTGTGAGACTGGCAAACAAACACTGAAATATTATCTTCAGTTTCCCTCATACTGATTCAGAGACAATATGAAATGTACATGAAATGAAATGCTTGAGAGAAGGATGTGGTGTCATTTCTCAAAGGAGATTTGTTCACTGGGAGAACTGAAGTGTTTGACAGTGACCAGATGCAATGATTCCTGAAATCCCATAAAGAACTTATTTGACCTGCCCTGGATTAGAACAGGTATCACAGCTCCCAGTTAAATTAATGCACCTGGGTTTTGCCTGTTGACTGTCAGAGAGATTTTGGTCAGACAAAGCACAAGTGGCACAGGTTGTCCAGGAGGAAACAGGAGAGCTGCCTTTAGCTTTTTTGAGCTCTGAGCAACTTGTTCTAACTAGACGCCCCTGCTGACTGCAGGAGGGCTGGACTGGATGAGCTTTGAAGGTCCCTTCCCACCCAAAGCAGTGTGTGATTCTATGGCTCTACAACAGACAGATGTCATTGTGAGGATGACAGCCAGATGATAATTTCATTGGGATTTGTTAGATCACCTGTGGCAGACACCCTTGAAAGCAAGAGAGAAGAGGACCTGGATTTACTGACCCTGTATTCTCTATCAACAATTGTGAGCAGCACATTGCAGTGCTCTGGACAGCATTAAGAACATCCCAAACTCAACTGGTGAGATCTTTCATTTGTCTCCAATTCAATTTTGTGAAGATAAAATTACTTACTACATTTCTAATAAAGCAAAAATTAAACAAGGCACCATGCTGCACCCTCTTCCATTTGCAGGTGAAGGGATCAGGAGATGGGGATGAAACCCTGCTCTAATGTTAGGAGCATCATATCCTTATTTCCCAATCTTTTTTCCTACTCTACAACTCACAGAGTTCTCAGAAGAAGACTCTGATTCTGTGCTGTGGATCTGATTGTCCAGAGAAGGGTAACAAAGCTGGTGAAGGATCTGGAGAATAGGTCTTGTGAGAAGCAGCTGATGTACCTGAGTTTGTTTAGTATGGAGAAGAGAAGGCTGAGGGGAGACCTCACATTGCTCTCTACAACTTCCTAAAATGAGGTCGGAGTGAGGTGGGGCTTGGTGTCTTCTCTCTAGTGTCAGGTGATAAGAGAAAATGGCCTAAAATTGTGCCAGGAGAGGTTTGGGTTGGAGATGAGGAGCAATTTTTTCCTACAGAGTGGTCAGGCACTGGAACAGGCTGCTCAGGGAGGTGGTGGAGTCACCCAGGACATGGTACCTGGGGACATAGTTTAATGGCCATGGTGATATTGGCTTGATGGTTGGACTCTGTAATCTTAGACAGCTTTTCCAACCAGAAAAATTCTATAGCTCTATGAATATTAGTGGAGAATGAGAGAGGTGACAACTGAGGAGCAGACAGACTTGCAGGTGTTGGGTGGTGTCTTCCTAGTGCTCCTAGTGTAGAACAGAAAGGTGGGAGAAGGGAGGAAAGGAAGCTGAGAGCTGGCAGATGTGTAGTGTGTTTAACAACAAACCTACCCCAGCACAATGCAGAAATTGCTTTTTATCTGAGAGTGATCCTTTCTGCTTCCTCCAGGAAATATTCTTGAGCACTATTCTTTGCCTCTGGAAACCTGTTCCTAAATTACAGCCTTCACTGTAATCCTCTTCCAGCCCCCAGGTCCTCAAGCAGTGACTGACTGCAGAGGAATGCTCCACACAGCACATTAACCAACGGATCCACGTCAGAATGTGCCACCATGGAAAACAGCATCAGTGTTGCTTTCAAACAGAGGAAGAAGCAGCTCAGGGCTTATGGAAGAAGAGACATGATCCAATGGCTGAAGACCTGCTCCTCACCGCGACACCTCTGACACGGTCTGCTGACATGATGAGGTATCACATGATGTAATGAGACATTGCATAAGATGTTTCATAGAATCGTGGAATTGCTTTGGCTGGGGTAGAGCTTTAGTATCATTGAGTCCAAACATTACCTATCTCTACCTAGTTTGGTGCTAGACCATGTCCCTCAGCACCACATGTCATTGAGTTGTTTCAACTCAACAAGCCATAAAGCCCAGCATCGAGGCCAGGTTGGACAGGTCTATAGTAGCAGGTGTCCCAGCCCATGGTAGGGGTGGTGGAAATAGATGATCTTTAAGGTCCTTTCCAACCCAAACCGTTCTATGAATCTATGAATCACGAGCAGGCTCCAGCTCAGCACCCTGCCAAGCCTGTAGTATTTAAGGGGGACTCTTTCACAGAAGAGCTTTGCAGCAATCTCAAGTTTCCTCACTGACCCCAGAGCAAGAACTCCAGAGCTGTTGAGATCCAAACAGATTCTTTTGGCAATGTGCCTTTTCCATTATCTGGTGCTGCACAGACCAGAAATGCAGCACTAAAACTCACTTTTCTCCTGACTACCTGAAAGTGAGGTCACAGGCCCAGTACTTTATGGAGGAAAAGAGAGATCTCACGTGCCCATGTGCTGCCTGGGAAAGGGATTTCATCTGCTCGTGTTCTACTTAGGGAGGGGATTTCACTTGCCCATTTCTACCTGGGGAAGGGATTTCACCTGCAGTTTGGGCACTGTTTTTCTAACTTTCTAACTGCATCCATTGCAGCAATCGGACGAACCCATCATTTCATGCTGAAACTACCAACCTCAGGATGTTTCTTTTTCTCTCTACAGAAACATCCTTTGAAACACCTTCAGACAGCTCAACGAGGATCTTCACAGTGAGGGAGTTTCTGAAACGCCGTGGATCTTCATCCAAGAGGAACACTGACTGTCCAAGCCACCCACTGATTTAAATCCAATTACATTACAATAGCGCGGCTGCCTGCATCTTAACGAGGTTAAACATCGCTAGCGGATCCTTAGAGCCTACCCACCAGCCGCCGGTGACATCCTTGCCCACAGCACAGCCCGGCTGCCTCCGCAGCGGCCGCGGTATTTACGGAGGAGTTTAGAAACAACCTGAAATAACCGAATTGTGCGAGAGCCGCGGGCAGCTACCGGTCATCCCCTGGGAGCCGCGGCAGGACCAGTGGCCTCAGGGCTGGGCCAGGCGTGGGAAACCGCGCAGCCCGGAGCTCAGAGCAGCGGCCGCCTTCCTCAGCACGCTCCTCCCTGATGCTCGGTGTGCGGCGCCGGAGGGCGCAGTAGAACGCAGGCTGGGTTTTCCCCCGGGAGACACCCACACGTCCGCGGAGAAGGCGGAGCGGGAGGAGACGACCGCGGCGCCCGGCCTGGCCTCACCTGCGGGCGGCGCCGCCGCTCTCCCGCCGCCGCCGGGGGCGCTACGCTAGGGGCGGTGC
>VWZE01002927.1:21521-63010 GCA_013396675.1 Eubucco bourcierii
GAAAAAAAAAAAAAAAGAAAAAGGAAGATGATGTGTTAGGCTATGAAGTCTTACCCAAAGGTGGTTCTCAGAGCTGGATGCATAGGAAGGAATCTGACTGGATAAACATACGGGTTAGTTATGGTAGGATGTGTGTAAGAAGGTAGTTAATATTTAGTCTAGTGAGTGGTAACACACAGGTTGATATTTACCCACAGACAGACCAAACTGAAGATTTTTGAGGCAAGAAAGCCCTCAGAGCCCTCTTGCCCAACGTCTTTGAGACTGGTGACATGACTTTTCTGAGTAACAGCCCCACGACAAACTGGTGTGGCTCAGCCAGAACATGTAAGCTTCCTGGGTGGGCAGTGATGTCTGCCCTTGGTGTGGAATACCCACCCCTGGACATTATCCACTGCTAACCTCACAGGTAGAGACTGCCCTTTCTCTGCAGGCTGTGTCTGCTCAATCCCAGCTTCCTGCTGGGACTCTTGCCTCTGTAAACCCTGAGAGCTCCTGTTGTGGTGTCCCTGTTCCAAAGCAGTGACAGGCTGGGGCTGTGGCCACCTGCTACCCTTCTTGGTGGGATGTGTAGACTGAGCTTTCAGAGTCTCTGAGGGTTAGATTCATATTAGTTGCAGAATGGTTTGGGTTGGAAGTCATCTTAAAAGTCATCTACTTCCAACCCCCTCCTAGGGGCAAGGACTCTTCCCATTCACTCAGATTTCTCAAGACTACATCCAACCTGGCATTCAATGCTTTCGGGCTTGGAGCCTCCACAGCTTCTCTGAAGTCTTTAATTCTTGAGCCTGTCCTGTGGATCCTTTCTGCCCTCTCTGTTTTTTCAGCTTTATTCCTGTTAATAGCAGACTCAGCTCGCTGCTTTGGCAGGGATGGTGCCTGGTCGATGCTGACGCAGCCCACGCAGCACTGGCTTGCTGTCCATCTAGGCACAGAGTGGTGAGGAGCTGTGTTATGGAGAGTTGTGCCCAAGGAGCAGATATGCTGCTCTCCTCCCTTCCCTCCCTGGGTGCTGGAGTGTCTCCTGCCCCTCAAGTTCCCCCCAGTTCAGATAACTTCTTTTGATCATGAGGCCAAGTGTGACTGGTCCTCTGTGCCCTGTCTGTGCTACAGTGGAGAGGACAGTCCATCTGTCTGACACTCTTTTGGTGCTGAGCTTGGCTGCAGCCTGCATATCTCACTATCCAGATTTGTATATGGAACCTTGGGGGGACCTCATTGCTCTCTACAACTCCCTGAAAGGAGTTTGGAGTGAGGTGGGGGTTGGTTGCTTCTCCTTGGTATCAGGTGGTAGAGCGAGAGGAAATGGCCTTAAATTGTGCCAGGAGAGTTTTAGTTTGGAGATTATGAGAAGTTTCTGTCCTGCAGAATGGTCAGGCATTAGGACAGGCTGCCCAGGGAGGTGATGGAGTCGCCATCCCTGAAGGTGTTTAAGAAACATGTGGACATGGCAGCTGGGGAACTGGTTTACCAATCATGACAATGTCAAGCTGATCATTGGACTGGGTAATCTTAGAAGGCTTTTCAACACAAACAATGCTATGGTTTAAGTATTGTGGAACATTTCAGGGTTGGGATTCCACTAGCAGGAAAGCTGCTTTGGGAGGAGAGTGTCTGTGTGTTCTGCTTGTACCTCCAGAAGCCACCAGCATGGGAAGGATTGGCTCCCCTGGCTGCTGAGTGTCACCTCAACGGGTTCTGTTTGCACAGAACACTCCCCGTGCCCAGTAGCTGCTGGGTACACACCAGCTGCGTGCCACCTCCAGATGCTGCTGCCTTCCTGAAGAGTGGGCTTTGATGAGGGGTGTTGTGCTCTGTTTCTGAGCAGAGAGAGTTAGTGAATGGGATAAGAGAAATGAATATGGAAAGAGTGGGAAGAAGAATACGAGGCAAAGGAATAGAAGGGTACAGGGATAAACAGTCTGAGGGTTAAGGCAAAAAGAATAGAAAGGGGCAAGGACAAATAGCCTGAGGGTTACAGTGTGCTGGAGAAAAGGGACCTCAGTGAATTAGGAGTGGCCTTAATGGTTGCTCCTTTTCACCATGTGCTGTTTTCCATCAGGAAAAACAGGATTTTTAGGGGCTTTTAAAGCTTTAACTAAAGGCTTTTCAGGGCTTCTTAGTTATACCTATGAGAACCTTTTAAGAGCATCTTGCTTGGTCAGTGTTTGTTTTACACCCCAGCCCGAGTGCCAGCTGCCTCTGTTTGCTGTGAACCAGCAACTCCCCATGGCAGGGCATGGGACACTGGGATGTCTCAGCAAGGTTGGGCTTCATGTGGGCAGTCAGGGGTTTCTACCTTACTGTGGCACATGGCCAGACAACTTTTATTGGCACTTCTTCCTTTTTTTAAGTCTTGCTTTTAATACTGAGTGGGGAGGACCTGGCACTGTGAAACCAACAGGAGAGTTTCAACCCTAATGTATATAACAACAACAACAACAAAAAAACCAACTTAGCAGAGCTGCTGGGGCTTGGGAGAGAGGGCTGGGGAGCAGGAACTGCAGAGCACTTTCACACTCAGTGCTGTCAGTGTGGCCTATGCAGGTGTTATGTGAGAGTGGGGAAACCAGGGCATTGAGGGTGCTTTATGTGCAGCTCTGTCTGAAAAGGAATTTCAGGAGCATATTTTGGTGGTGACTTCTTCTGAATCTAAGTGGCTTGCTAAAAATGTGTATGGAAAGAGGGATGTGTATGGGAAAAGGGATATGTGAAGAGACAAGGGATATGTGAAGCCATCTGGTGCTTTCTGCTGAGCTGCTCCTTCCCTTGCTTGCACTGAGGTGAATGGTCAGAGGGCTTCCTGCCTGCCTCCTGACTCCAGATTTCCAGCTGATTTACAAGGTTTTAATGCAGCTGGCATTAAATTAATCACTGCAGCCCAGTGATTCTCATCATGATTTTGTCTGGATCACTTCTTTGCCCATCCCTTATCTGACTCTCCCTGGCGGAGTGCAGATGGTGCTTTGTAAGGAGGTCGGGTGCAGTCTCCTGAATTTATCACACTTCCATCAAAATCAGCTTCTTCAAACAAGTTCCCAGTTTCACAGCCAGCAGGTACAGCTCTTTCAGCAAGCCAGTCTGGCTTACAGTGGTGTGTGCTCAGGGGTGGCTTTTTTCCCCCTTCTCAGGGAGCACTCTCTGCTTGAAACTGTAAGGAGGCACCAGCTGGAGCTTGGGAAAGTGAAAACCCCCCACTGCAAGGGCAATGGGCGGGGGGATGTGCAGGATGAGGGATGGTGGGGAGGAAGAGAAGCCCTCTCCTGGGAGGACATGGGGTTTGGAGGCTGTGGCGTGGGTATTGGGTTCTGGGGCCATGGCATGAGCGCATGCCCCCTCCTTTGCTGGGACAGGGCTGCCTCTGCAGCTCTGAGTTGGCTCCGTTGGCATGGGACACCATCCTGTGTGTGGGCCAGTGATGCCCAGTACCTGTGGTGGTCAGTCTCTTCCATGTTCTCTGTGTGTGGGCTTAGAGCTTAGAAAAGAGCTGCCCTGCAAAGGCCCAACGTGAGCTTTTGGCTGAAGAGGGCTGTTCTGTAAAACATGTTTCTGTGTAATCCAAGGAAACTGTCATGATGCTTTCCTAACCTTGCAGTGAGATGAAGTGCTCCAGCTAGAGGGACCTGCTGGGCCTGGGGGGCTCCCCGGCAGCTGGAGGGGTGGTCCTTGCTCATCCTGGTGTGACCATTGGAGGCTGGAGAGCCTCAGCAGCTGCACAGTGCCCATCCCCATGGAAATGGGCAAGAAGCTGCAAACCCTGGGGGAGCATGAAACGATCCCCATTTGGTTTCAGCCCCTGTGCTGACAGGCTGCAGGGTTGCTCACAGCGCAGGGGCTGCAGCTCTCCTGCCTCCAATGAGCAGACAGTGGAGTGCTCTGTTTGTGGAGCTGCTTTGTGTGCAGAGAGGAAACCCTGTGTGCAGAGAGGAAACCCTGTGTGCTGAGGCCAAACCTGCCTCTTTTGCTCCCACCTGTCCCCCTGCAGCCACCTGCACTGGCTGGCTGCTCTGGGTGCCTTCACCTTCAGGGGCACCCTTAGTCCTACCTCCTGTTGGTTGAAGCCCAGAGCTCAGCTCTTGCATATTGGCAAGCTGTGGATTTCCTCCCTTTGCTCCCAGTTTTCTGATGGGACAGGAGTCCCATCAGACAGAAAACTGGACAGGTGCCCAGCATTCTCCACAACACTGGTGGTTAGTTTGGCAGGTCAGGATTTTCCTCCATGACTGTTTGTTCCAAAGGCTGGAACCTTCAGGGGAACAAGGGTATGCCACCAGGGTGTCAGAGGTGTTGGTGTGACAGAGACATGGAC
The DNA here is from genome assembly GCA_013396675.1 of Eubucco bourcierii. Lineage (NCBI taxonomy): Eukaryota > Metazoa > Chordata > Aves > Piciformes > Ramphastidae > Eubucco > Eubucco bourcierii. The sequence goes on from VWZE01002927.1 coordinate 25,831, forward strand.
AGGACAAGGAGCAAAGCCTGACCTCATCATGCATCCCTGACCTCTGTGGTGACCCAAAGCCCTCCTGCCAGGTTTGCCCCAGGACTGAGGGCATCCCGTTGCACTGCTTGGGGAGAGGATGGTCCTGACCCTGACCTAAGGACTAGGAGTTTTTCTCCCTGTCTTAAGGTGGTGTTATGAACCATGTACTGCTTATCCCAGGGGTGGCTAGCATGGTTGGGTTGATTCCCCTGGTTCCTGGGGTGGTCAGCAGTCAGTCTGGTTCCCTGGGGCTGGAGCAGCATTGTCCCTGCTCCTCCTGCCATGACTGGCTCCTCTCACGACTGGGTGCCTGGCACTGCTTCTCCTATAAGGCTTCCTAGTCTCAACTAGGCAGGGATTTCAAGCCCCGGGCAGAGCACAAATGAATTAATCCCCAATCCTATCTGTTTAGGGGCAGGTATAGATGTATTTGCTCTGCAAATTACTTATTAAAGTAATCACTGATCAGCTTTTGGAAGACAAACTTCTTTTCATAGCCTGCCTGTTCCGTGGCCGTGGGTTGGGAGCACAGATGCCTGTCCCTGTTATTTAAAACCACGAGAAACAAGCCTTTGTGTGTGTTACCAAAGTGGCAGCTAAGTCAGTGAGGGGGGGAGGAGGGAGTGGGAATCACAGGAGGTGTCAGAAGAGCTGTGGTTGGTGTTGTCAGCTGCGTGTTGCTTTTGTTCTCCAGCCTTGCTGCTCCCAGCTCCTGGCTGCTGAGTGTGCTTTGCCCACAGACAAGCTCTCCACTGCTTTCTGACCTTCCCAGCAGAGCCCATGCTCCTCCTTATGCATGAGGTCTGCAGAAGTTCCAGGTGTGAAGCTTTTCAGTGTGCTGGGTCATGCAGAAATGGGTTAAACTCCAAGAATTCAGGATTTGCAGGTGTGTGGTGACATGTACTGCGTTTGGGTTACTGCCTCTCTCCTTCAGCAACGATTAGTGACTTTGCTGCCATTCTCTGTTCTGAGAACCACAGTCTGTTCTCAGGGGTGCTGGAAGAAACCTGAAGGAAAAAATTTTAGGACTGTCCTGATGAAGGGGGGGAAATGTCCCTCTTTGAACCCTGAAAACGCAGCTGTGGAAAGTGGTTCCATTGCTGTTGAGGTTTCACATCCTTCTGATGTTGCTTCACCCCAGGCATCATCTGGATGTGAGGGAGGAAAAGTCCTGCCAGCTCTCAAGGGGCTGATGTGTCTGTGGGAGGTTTAAAGTGAGGAGGTTGGGGTAAAACAGCCCCTGAGGGCAGCTGAGGTTGTTGGCATGCAGCTAAGCAGCAAAAAAATGGCAAATCCAACTGCAGTTCACTTGACGGATGGGGAGGGATGAGAGCAACCAAGACAAAGTTCAGGTTGAACGTTGGACCACATCAGTCAAGGCCACTGTCCTCATGGCTACCTTGAAACAGGCTTCCTGTGAACTCAGGGACATGCAGGAGCACGCTGCCAGGGATCTGGACGCCTTGCTGTCCACTTTTCTGGAGCTGGCATGGCAACCTTCCCTGCTCTGCTGGCATTCCTGCTGTTGTCTGTGGCTGTGCTTTCTGGGGTCTGAAGTCCAAGGAGATGGAGCTGGTGGTGTCAGGCCACTTGTGGACACCAGCACTAGCAGCTGCTGGTTGGGAGAGTCAGCCTCTGTCCACATCCTCACATGAAGGCTCTCACAAGGTCATCTTATGCTGCAGCAGAGGGTCAGTGTGTGTCACTTACCCAGTAAAACCTCCCCAGCAGTGGAAGCAGCTGCTGGTGGTGCAGCTTGGTGCCTCTGTCCTCTGGAGCTGGGCTTCTGAAGGGTTGAGCAGGTCACAGTGCCTGCAGCTGGTTCAGTTCTAGGCTGGTGAGAGGTTGGCTGGAGGAGGGTGGCAGAGCCTGATGCCTGCTCACAGGTCCCCACAGGTTGGGGTGTGATGGGTCTCCTCTGAAATATCCCTTCCTTTTGTGGGGGGGTACTTGAAATGGAGCCTGATGGGGGATGCTTGTGCTGCTGTGCCCCTGGGTCAGGACTTGGGCTCTGCTTATCAGGTAAACCTCTCCTGGCCATGGTTGCTGGTGTTGGCTGGACGCAACATCACCTCTATGGCTCAGTGCTTTGACACTGTCAGGAGGGTGCTACATGTCCTGTGAAAGGGCTTTTTGGAGCTGCTAGATGTAGCCTGCTAAATTATCTTGTAGGGAACATGTCCTGTAATCCACTGGGGAGCTGTGTAGTGTGGGCTGGCTTTAGATTGTGCTGGTTCTACACTCGTAATGGAAACTGGCAGACAGGGCCAAGGAGCAGGAACCACAGGAGATGACATAGCTGGGGCTGGAATTGTCTGCACCACTGGAGAACTTGCCTCCTGCTTTGCAGAAAATGAGTCTGGAGCTTGGGCACAAATAACTTGCACTTTAAAGGCTCTGTGCCTCCTGCGGTAACCACGTGAGTGAATCAAGCAGCCCCATCAGTTCATATTCATGCCTGATTCTGGGCTTGCTGAACTGCCACACATTAGTGGCTGCTGCAGCAGAGGGGGAAGCCTGGCAGGACCACCTGTGCCGGGGTGAGACGATGACATCTCCAGCTGGTGCTGATCCACCCATATGTGAGGGCTGGGAGCCTTCCCATTGTCCTCACTTGGGTGGACTGGCCAGGTGCTCCAATAGTGTTCTTTCCTGAGTCTGACTTTGACATGATTTTATTTGCTTTCACATAGAATCACAAACAGAATGGTGGGGGCTGGCAAGGACCTCTGGAGATCACCCAGTCCTACAGAGGCACACACAGCAGCTTGCCCAGGGTCACAATGGCCAGCTGGGTTTTGGATCTCTCCAGAGAAGGAGACTCCACAGCCTCTCTGGGCAGTCTGCTCCAGGGCTCCAGCAACCTCACACCAAACAAGTTCCTCCTCCTGTTTAGACAGAACCTCCTGGGTTCCAGTTTGTGCCCATTGCCCCTTGTCTTGTTGCTGGGCACCATTGACAAGAGTCTGGCCCCATCCTCTTGCACACCACATGTTCTTCAGCTCTTGCTGAGCCTTGAGAAGATTTCCAGGTCTGCTGTTCTGCAGGTTCAACAGCCCCAGGGCTCTCAGCCTTTCTTCCTCACAGAGGTGCTCCAGGCCTCTCAGCATCTTTGGAGCCTCTCCTGGACTCTCTCCAGCAGTTCCTTGTCTCTGTTGAACAGGGGAGCTCATAACAGGACCCAGAACTGCAGCTCTGACCTTACTAGGGTAGTATGGAGATGGAGGAGAACCTCCCTCAACCTCATGGCTTGGTTTCCTGCCCCAGTATGGAGGTGGGCTTGGCTTCTCCTCCAGTACAGGTACTGTTGGCTTAGCACTGGTATTTTTGGAGTAACTGGAGAGTGGTGAGAATGAGGCACATCTGCAGAGACCACAAAGGCAGGTGTTTGAGGGGAAGCTGATGGGCAAAGAAGTGCTCACCTTGAGGTACTGCTGGTGGTACCACCCTGCTCTGCTTGGGCATCCCACTGGCCACAGCTCTGTGTCATCTGCCTGCAGTAGGCTCATAGGTCAGACCCATTGGCAGCTTTCAGAGAACACCAACACGTGGGGGCTTTGCTATGATCCCTGGGCAGCACTTTAACCGGTGCCAGCAGAAACTGTGTGTGCATCTGTGGTGGGGTGTGTGTGGTGCTGGGGTCACCAGCGTCATCTCTGATCACTCCTTTGCCTCGATTGTGTGCCACAGTGAATGGCACAGCAGGAGGTTGCAGCACGTTGGGTGTTCTCAGTGCGGCTCTGGGAGCTGAGGAGCAGTGTGGAGTTAATTCCCCAAATCACAGGTTTCTTTAACTGCAACAAACTGCTCCTGATTATCAAAACCTTGAGTGGCACACAAACAATTCCTGCCCTGATTGCCCCTTCTCAACACCTCGGGAAGTGTTGTGGTGTTTCCTTCAGTCCTGTGTTGTGTTTTCCATGCCCTTAGCTCAGCATCTCTAGGAGGTACTCTTGCCTCGCCCCCTCCTCTCTCCAGAGGCCTCTGTACCCCTCCTCCTCCTTCTCCCCAGAGTGGGTCTTCTTTGATGCTGGCACTGCTCTCACTCTGGGTTTATTCCCGGGGTAAGCTGGTGTGGGTGGAAAGCAGGCAGATGGGTGGCCCCAGTGGTGTTGGGTGTTGATGGTGTGGATGGTGAGTGAAGGCAGAGCCCTTGGGGCTGTGTTTGGTTCCCGTAAGCCATCTGTGCTGAGGTATTCGAGCTGCTGTGCTGTGTGGTGAGAGTGGGCTCTCTGGGGGCTCTCCAGGGGCTTTCTGCTCCCCACACATTGTAGTTTGTAATGGGGTGAGGGCTGCACTCCATGGCAACACTTGCCATAACTGGCAGGAAAGGTGATTAGCTCCACTCTGCATGCCATTGCAGGAGGCAGAGCTTTCCTCCTCCTTGTGGTTCAAGTCTTCTGCAGCAGGTATCTTTCCAGGGTGAGCTGGTACCTAACTGTGCTCAAGAGAAATTCTTACCACAGAAACAGGATTTCTGCTTTCCTAGGAGAAGTTAAACTTGGTGAGTCATCCTGCTTTACATCCCCACTGTCTGCAGATGTGGGGCTGCTCTCATGGTGTTGAGTGGGAATGAATCCCAAGTGGTTGTGGCCACCCGTCCCGTGCTCCTGCAGGTGCTGGTGGGGAGGCTCAGTTCTGCAATGTGTCCCAGAATCCCAGTGTGGTGGTGTTGGAAGGGACCTCTGGAGATCATCCAGTCCAACCCTCCCATATGAAGCAGGGTCACCCACAGCAGCTTGCCCAAAATCACAATGGCCTAGTGGGTTTAGAATCTCTCCAGATAAGGAAACTCCACAGCTTCTGTGGGCAGCCTGCTTTAGGGCTCCAGCACCCTCACGGCAATGAAGTTTCTCTTCATCTTTATATGGAACCTCATGGGTTCAAGTTTGTGCCTGCTGTCCCATGTCCTGTCTCTGGTCACCACTGACAAATCAGTGCATTGGTGTAGTCTGCCCACTGAGTGAATCTGTTCTGACACCTCTGAAATACAGAGCACATCTGCTGTTGCCTTCAGGGAGCAGCGAAGGGGATCACTGCTTCTACTCCAGCAAAATTAGCTTGCAAGCATCCGTGAGTTTCCCATTGCTCTGTTTTTCCCTTCCAAATTGATCTAACCACAAGCTGGTGTGACTAACAGCTGCTCATTCATGCTGCCCTCGCCCTCATTTATTCTTATTTGCTGTGAGGAGCCTCTTCCACCACCAGGGCTGTGTGGAAGGTCTCACCAGCTTGGTGTGTGGCAGAAGATGGAACATGCCTGCAGAACCCCTTCAGCTTTGAAAGTGCACTTGGCATCATAGAACCATGTAGTGGTTTGGGTTGGAAGAGGTTTAAAGATCATCTAGTTCCAACCCCTTGCCATCAGCAGGGACATTTTCCACTAGTCTTGGTTGCTAAAGGCCTCATCCAGCCTGGCCTTGTAGATGCTCCCTCCATGGGGATTTTCAACTTCCTTGGGCAACCTGTTCCAGTGTCTCAGGGTCTTGACCTGGAGCTGGTGTTCACCAACCTTGCAGCTGCCAGCACTCAGTGTTGTGCCTACTGCTGGGCTCAGAGTGGCAACATCCAGGGCAATGAAACTGGTGGAGGGTCTGGAGAACAGGTCTGGTGAGGAGCAGCTGCGGAACCTGGAGGTAGTCAGCCTGGAGAGAAGGCGGCTGGTGGGGGAGACCTTCTGGCTCTTTACAGCTCCCTGAAAGGAGATTGGATTCAGCTGGGGGTCAGTCTCTTCTGCCTAATATCAGATGATAAGATAAGAAGAGATGGCCTGAAATTATGCCAGGGGAGATTGAGTTTGGAGATTAGGAACAATTTTTTTTCCTGCAAGAGTATCCAGGCACTGGAACAGGCTGCCCAGGGAGGTGGTGGAGTCACCATCCTTGAAGGTGTTGAAGAAATGTGTGTCGATGGCACAGTGAGACATGGTTAAATGGCCAGGGTGGTGTAGGGTTGGTGGTTGGACTCAATGATGTCAGAGGACTCTCCCAGCTGAAAAAGTCTATGATTTTATGATTCTATCCTCCTCAGTACAGTTTGGTTTCCTTCCAAAGCTGGGTGAGCTGCTGCTGCTGCTGCTACCAGGTCCCTCTTCAGCTTTGCGTGCCAGCAAAGCCCAGGTCAGCTGAGGAGCAGCATCTCCACAAGCATTCAGACACAGCAGCATCTCCAGTGAGCAGCTCTCCATTGATCCCAGAGGAAGGCATTTCCTCTGCTGCTGGCGAGCCTCCGGCACAAAGATAGGACTGAGCACCTAAAATAGTCCCATGCGTGGTGCCAGCCCCACCAGGGCTGCTCCTGGGAAGGAGCCCCAGAGTTTGTTTGCAAGTGGTGATGGCTGTGTTGACAGGGCTGTCGCGGAGAGGATCTGACTGCGGATGGGTAAATCAGCTTCAGCACAGCGTGCAGACAGGCAGGCACCACGCTGCTCGTGGTGTAGGGCAAGCAAGGAAGGGACTTGGCTTATTGGGCCTGAGACCTGGCCCAGGCTGCCAAGAGAGGTGGAAGATGCACCATGCCTGGAACCGGGGGCTCTAGTTGCAGGGAGTTGGACTGGATGGGCTTTGAAGGTCACTTCCCACCCAGAGCAATCTGCAGTTCTATGGTATATGTAGATAATTACTTGCCTGGTGAAGATGCAAAGGCTTTCTATTGTGCTTTCTTTTGAAGTTGTCTGTGGAGGGAGCTCCTATGGACCCTCAAGCCCTGAGGTCATCATAACTGTGAGTTCCTGTAAAATGAGGCAGCAAGCTGATGCACCAGGGAGGCCCTTTACATAATGCAGAGCACCAATGTCTGCTCCTGAACAATGGAGAAATCCATGGCTGATAGCAGAGCACACTGATAACCATGAGCCAGCAATGTGCCCTCATGGCCAAGGGGACAAATGGTCTTGTGGGGTGAATGAAGAACAGCATGGCTGAAGGAGGTTCTCCTTCACTTCCATTCTGCTCTAGTGAGGCCACAGCTGCAGTGCTGGGTCCAGTTCTGGGCTCCCCAGCTCAGGAGAGACAGGGAACTAGCAGAGAGCGAGCACAGGGGAGGGTTGAAAGATGCTGAAAGGCTTGGGGCATCTCTGTGAGGAGGAAAGGCTGAGACCCCTGGGGCTGTTGAGCCTGCAGAAGAGCAGTCTGAGAGGGGATCTGATCGATGCTCAACGAGAGCTAAAGGGCCAGTGCGGGGGTGGGTGGGGGTGGAGCAAGAGGATGGGGCTAGACTCTTGTCAGTGTTGCCCGGTGACAGGACAAGGGGCAGTGGGCACAATCTGGAACCCAGGAGATTTCACCTGGATTGGTGAAACTTCTTTGGTGATTAGGTGCTGGAGCCCTGGAGCAGGCTGCCCAGAGAGGTTGTGGAGTTTCTTTCTCTGGAGAGATGCCAAACCTACCTGGATGTCATGATCCTGATCAGGCTGTTGTGCGTGCATCTACTTTAGCAGGAATGGCTGGATTGGATGATCTCCAGAGATCCCTTCCAGCCCCACCATGCTGGGGTTTTGGAATTCAGTGCCTTGGTTGGCACACAGATGTTCAAAACCAAACCACCCAAAGCAGACAGCAGCTGCATTTCCATGGTGCTGAGCCACCCAGTTGCCAAGAAATGAGTGCAGCTGCCAATTCCAGCCCTTTCTCTTGGCATTTTTATTTCTTTTCAGTTCTTTCTGGTACTCAAGTGGAATGAGAGGCTGCAGCAGCGACCACCCTCCCATGCTGTGGTCACAGTCCCTGCAGCAGCACTGGAGTTACAGCCTGTGTTATAAAGCAATCAAGCTGCTCTTCATTTCAAAGCGTGTCCCTCACTGCAACTCTTGCCAGTGAAGCGCTTCTCAGACACCCACAGATGATAAGCAAGGATGGGAGTGCAGCTGTGAAGTGAGCCACTGCTGTGGTCTTCATAGGAAAGCCAAGTGGTTTAACTCTACAGATGTACTGCTGTGCTAGAGAACCCTGGAATCCCAGAAGGGTGGGGCTGGCAGGAACCATCATTCCCTCCAAAGCAAGGGCACCCACAGCAGCTTACCTAGGATTGCAATGGCCAGGTGAGTTTGGAATGTCTCCAGAGAAGGAGACTCCACAACCTCTGTGCAGTCTGCTCCAGGGCTCCTCCAGCGCATTCACACTGAGGAAGTTTCTCCTCCTGTTTAGATGGAATCTCCTGGGTTCCAGTTAGTGCCCATGGCCCCTTGTCCTGTCACTGGGCACCACTGACAAAAATCTGGCCCCATCCTCTTGTCCCCCACAGGTCCTTAAGCTCTTGTTGAGCATTGAGAAAATCTCCAGGTCTGCTGTTCTCCAGGCTCAGCAGCCCCAGGTCTCTCAGCCTTTTCTCCTCACAGAGATGCTCCTCAGCATCTTTGGAGCCTCCCTGGAGTCTCTCCAGTAGTTCCCTGTCTCTTTTGAAGTGGGGAGCCCAGAACTGGACCTAGGTTTCCAGATGTGGCCTCACTAGGGCAGGGAAGTGGACAGATGGATCTGGTTGGTGCATAACAAAGTGATTTGGTTTAGGTTCCCCATATTCTGATAGTTGTTCCTGGCCAGAGTGACACAGCAGGAGGACAAAGCTGGCTTTCATGTCCCACCATGAATTTGCTGGTGTGGTGGGTAATAAAAGCCTCCTTTGATTGAAACCCAGAAGCAGCTGCTTGTAGGAAAACTTCTTGGAGACTTGTTACAAGTCCTTGTCTTGAGGCTGTCACACAGAGAGGCTGCAGGGAACTCTTAACATTAGTGAATTTATTTGGAAAAAGCAGGAATAGTGAGGAAAGAGAAGGATAGAATGTGTGTCGGGGAGAAGAATCATGGAGGGCGTGCCCCTGAATATCCGTGCTTTTCGGTCTCAGCCTCTGCAAAGCTCTCTTGTGATTTCAAAGGAAGTCATAATACCAGTTTCTGCCTTGTTCTCAGCTGGCTTTAAACTCTCACTTGAAACTGGGATGCTCCATGCCCTCATCAGTAGTGTCATCATAAAGGCTGGGAAGACGAGGGAGCATTGGTTGGGAGACCTTCTCTTGCTGCTTATTAGCTGCATTTCCATAGCAACTGGAGGCTCTGCTCGTGGCCCCACTGCTGCTGTGCCTGGTGCTGGAGAGGCTCAGGAGGTGCAGGCAGGATGCCCTGTACCCTTTCAGCTTTTCTCCTCACTGGGTGGGAACCAGTGCCGCTCTGCTTTCCCTTTCTGTTCAGCAGGCTCCATCCCAGCTCCTCCTGTCTTGTCAAAGCTCCTGAAACGCTTTTCCACATTTTTCTTAACTAGCTACTAGCACTCCTGAACTTTATGGTTTCTACTCCAAACCAGAGCCACCTAAACACTCCATCTCCATGCTTGGTGGTTCCAGCAGCTGGTGAGGGGAGCCAATTGGTTGGGCGAGACGTGAACTTGCTGGAGCTTGTCCAGAGAAGGGCACCGAAGCTGGTGAATGGTCTGGAGAGCAAGTGTGGTGAGAAGCAGCTGCAGGACATGGGAGTGTTTATTCTGGAGAAAAGGAGGCTGAGGGGAGACTTCTGGTTCCCTACAACTCACCTGAAAGGAGGTTGGAACCAGATGGGTTTCAGTCTCTTCTCTTTAACTATCAGATTATAGAAGAGGAGGAAATGACCTTAGATTGTGCCAGGAGAAGCTTAGGTTGGAGATTACTAACAATTTCTTCCCTGCAAGAGTGGTGAGGCATTGGAACAGGCTGCCCAGGAAGGTGGTGGAGTCACCATCCCTGGAGGTGTTCAGGAAATGGATGGACACTCTGGGACATGGTTTAGTGGCCATGGTGGTGTTAGGTGGAAGGTTGAACTCAATGATCTTAGAGGCCTTTTCCAACCTGAACAATTCTATGATTCTATGACCTCCTGCCCTTCAGTGCACATCTTGATGAAGAAGCCTGAGCATCCCTATTGCTCTCTTATCATCTCAGCCTGTTGGTGCTAATGGAACCGGGCAGCCCTTAGAAGAAATAGAGCTATGGAATCTGCTCTACTGCTGTCTCAGGGTGCTGCTGGCCACAGCTTGGCTGTTGCTATCTGGAGAGGGAGTCTGTTGTTGTTGCTAAATTTACTTTGTTAATATCAGGGATCATGAAGGAGAAGAGCCACAAAAAAAAAAAAGGACATTTGGGGCAGGGAGAAGTCCAGGAAGAGGCCAGATGTGGCTGTACCCATCTGGATGGGTGTTCTTTGAGGGTTTGAGTTATCAAGCCTGGGTCACCTCCTGCATTTGAGGCTTCTTGCAGCTTGGACATCGCTTCCTGGTGCAACTGACTGGTTTTAAGTGAAATCCAGGTGTGGACATAATTTTTATAGAAACTAAAATGGAAGCAGAAGCAGCACAGCGAGTTTGCATTTGGTGTGGGATGATTGTGGGGCTCTTCTGTTTCTCTTTTCCCTCTTTCTTTTTCCCTCTCTTTTTTTTTCTTTCTTGTTCTTTTTTTCTTTTCTCTCATTTTTTTCTGTTCCCCCACCACCATCTTGGGTGTTCCCTTTCCCTTTTTCTCTGTACCTCCATGCATACAAGTGCCTCATCAGCAGGTAAGCACCTTGGAAGGGATTTAGTGCTGGGGACCAGCCTCCGTTGAGCTGTGTTGTGAGAGCAGTGAGAAACCATTCAGAGGTGCTCTGGTGAGGCTGCTGGAGTGATGCTTGTTATCAGCAATTAATTAAACACAAAGAAAGAGGGAAGCTCTTTCCAGGGCTGGAGCGAGGGCATTGGGTGTTCTCCCATCCTTTTTTGCTTCTCACCGCACATACCTCCATGCTGATGCTTTTCCATCGCAGCTGTAACTTGCATCTCACCTGAGATGCTTCCTTCAGCCAGGGGCAGCATCCTGGTGTCCAACCATCACTCATCACCCAGTCTCACCACCTTGACCACAGTTCCACCACCACCCCCCAGCACATTGATTTTCCTCTTTCCACTGTGAATCTTGGCCAGGAAGTGAGCAAAGTGGCTGTTGCTTGTTTGTTTTGACAGTTGCAGCACAGATTTAATTACAACTCCTCTTCCTCCTATGCTGCTGAAGGTTGTGTGGTGTGCTTGTGTAAACAAAGATGTTCTACTCGTGTCAGATGTGGTTGTGGAAGATGCATTCTTGCACTGGAGTCTGGTTGCTGAGACTCAGTTCAGCTGGAGCTGTATGCTTGTGCTCGTGTTTTGAAGCCTGCCTGCGAGGCAGAAGCAGATGCTGTGCAGATGATCAGCAGGCTGGAGCACCTCCCCTATAGGGACAGGGTGAGAGAGCTGGGGCCGTTCTGCCTGGAGAAAATAAGGCTCTGGGGAGACCTTAGAGCTGGCTTCCAGTACCTGAAGGGGGCTATAGGAGAGCTGGGAAGGGACTCTATAAGGGCTTGTAGTGATAGGATGAGGGGTGATGAGTTTGACCTATAAGAGGGGAGATTCAGACTGGAGATTAGGAAGAAATTCTTTCTAGTGAGAGTGGTGAGACACTGGCACAGGTTGCCCAGGAAGGCTATGGATGCCCCTTCCCTGAAGGTGTTCAAGGCCAGGTTGGATGAGGCCTTGAGCAAGCTGGGTTAGTTGGAGATGTCCCTGCCTGTGGCAGGGGAGTTAGAACTATATGATCTTCAAGGTCACTTCCAACGCAAACCATATTATTCTGTGACATCTCTGGGAGCACCTGAGTGAACCTAAAGAAGCTGAAAAATAAGGAAATAAAAAGAGAAATCCACCTTTCTGCTTTAATTTTGAGTTGGGAGCTTCAGGTATTGTGTCAGGAATACAATAGTGAAGTCTGGGAGCCAGCTCTGATCAAAACAGTGGGTACCTTCTGTTATCTCCGTGACAAGGGGCTGATTTTGTGCTAATCACTTCCTGCCAGTGAAAGATCTGCTGAAAGCTGAGCCCATTGTGTCATGGGAGAGCAGCTGTGGTATTGTCTTGTGGGGGTGAATTGGCAGTGGCTTTGCATTTCATAATTGATTGATGAGGAATCGCAGACACGTGGCTCTCGGAACATCACTGAGTGTGCAGTGCACGTTTGGCACAAGACTGGTTCAGAACAGGATTTCAAAAGTTCTAAAGCGGCAGTTTCCCTCCATGCGGGCCACTGGTGAGGCCACACCTTGAGTACTGGGGTCAGGTTTGGACCCCTTGCCCTGAGAAAGGACATTGAGCTACTGGAGCAGGTCCAGAGAAGGGCAACAAAGATGGTGAAGGGTCTGGAGAACAGAGCTGGTGAGGAGTAGCTGAGGGACCTGGAGATGTTAAGTCTGGAGAAAAGGAGGCTGAAGAGAGGCCTCGTTGCTCTCTACATCTCCCTGAAAGGAGGTTGAAGTGAGGTGGTAGTTGATCCAGGTGTGGTCTTAACCAAGCAGACCAGTAGGGCAGAATCCCTCCACTCTGAAATTGTGCCAGGGCAGGTTTGGGTTGGAGATTACAAGCAATTTCTTTCCTTCAAGAGTGGTCAGGCGTTGGAACAGGCTGTCCAGGGAGGTGATGGAATCACCATCCCCAGAGGTGTTCAGGAAGTGCACATGGCACCTGGGGACATGGTTTAGTGGGCATGGTGGTGTTTGTTCTATGGTTGGATGTTATGATTTCTTCCGCTACTATGATCCTATGATTCTCATCACCCAGCAGCCCCAAGTCATTCTCCTCAGGGCTGCTCTCTGTGCTTTCTCCACCCATCCTTGGTTGTGTTGCCTGTTGGGAACCACACAAGTTGGTGTCCCTGCCAGCCTCTCGCCCTGACCTTACTCACCTCTTGGTGCAGAGAACGTGGCCCAGCCTGGCTGGTTTGCAACCCAGGGAGTGTTTCTGAGATTTGCCTTACGTCTTTTGGGTATTTTTATCTTCTGCCTCATTCTAACGGCCTCCTCTGAGTCATCTCATGCCTAGTTTAGATTTATGCTCCTTTCTACGCCTACTCCCAGCAAGACCTGGATCCACCAGGCACAGCCTGCTGCTGGCCTTGCTGGAGTCACGCGGGACGGTTGTTATGGCACCGTGTGGGCACCGGCCTGGGAGCTGGGGGTATTGATGGGTTTTATCGAGCAGCCCTTGGAGTGGAATGAGTGTCCACAGCACAGCCACTCAGAATTCATCATCAGTGAAGAGGGTGATTAGGGGGCAATTTAATTACTGCTTGTTTGTGTAGCTGTGGTGGGGTTTGTGCAGCAAAACCTGCAGAGGAAAAGTAACCTTCCCTGAGCTCTCTCTGAACATGAGCGGTGGTGCCTAGTGACCGGGCAAGGGGCACAAACTGGAACCCAGGAGGGTCCATCTGAACAAGAGGAGAAAGTTCTTTGGTGTGAGGGTTCTGGAGGCCTGAAGCAGGCTGCCCAGAGAGGTTGTAGAGTTTCCTTCTCTGGAGAGATTCCAAACCTGCCTGGACTTATAGTAACCCTCCAATATCTGAAGGGGGCCTACAGGAAGGCTGGGGAGGGACTATTGACAAGGGCTTGCAATGACAGGACAAGGGGCAATGGGTTTAAACTGGCAGAGGGGAGATTTAGACTGGATGTTAGGAGGAAGTTGTTTGCAGTGAGGGTGGTGAGACAGTGGCACAGGTTGCCCAGGGAGGTTGTGGCTGCTCCCTCCCTGGAGGTGTTGAAGGCCAGGTTGGATGAAGCCTTGAGTGAGCTGTTCTAGTGGGAGGTGTCCCTGCCTGTGGCAGGGAGTTGTAACTAAATGATCCTTGAGGTCCCTTCCAACCTTACCATTCTATGATTCTATGACTTGGGCACGCTGCTGTGGGTGCCCCTGCTTGCCTAGATGATTCCATAGGTCCCTTCTATCCACATCAGCCTCTGATTCTCTCAGTCTGTGAATGACTCCTTCTTGAGCCAGGACTTAGGAGAGCAGTTATTCCTTCCAGTGCCGCTGCTCAGAGGAGAAAGTCTTTGCTCCAGGAAGATTTGCAGTATCTTGGTTTCATCTGCATGAACGTTGTGAGGCCCTAGCATAGCTCCTGTCAGAGCTTGTTGTTGTTGATGTGCTGTTGTCTTCTGCTCTCCTTCCACAGCCACATGGTTTCTGCCTGTTTAATGAACAAAGCCCTCTCCTAGTGAGGACTCTGGGCAGCTGCATGGCTCCCTTCAGTCCAAATGGTGGATATGGTATTTATGATGGAGAGATCCAAACAGGGCCCATCTGTTCTGTCTTATTAAGCTGTTCACTTTGTAGAGAAGAGGACATTTCCACATCTCTCCTGGGATGTTCAGATGGAAAGATGAGGTTTTGGAAGCTGCTTAATGTTTTCCTTTGTGAAGTGGATGGGGACACATGAGAAATCCCATGAAATCATGCACTTGGTGTTCCCAAAACAGCAGGCTGCTAGCACATGATGATGCTTTCAGAGACCTTCTGGTGGTCTTTCAGCACTCCTGGGGCTGATCAGAAAGCTGGGGACAGAGTTTTGAGCGGGGCCTGTTGTGACAGGACAAGGGGTGGTGGTTTGAACTAAAAAAGGGACATACAGGCTGGAGTGGAGGGAGAAATATTTGACCCTGAATGTCACGAGAACCTGTCCCAGGTTGCCCAAAGAAAGACCATTGCAGGTCAGGCTGTCTGGGGCTGTGAGCGACCTGCTCTACTTGCAGATGTCCCTGCTGACTGCAAGGGAGTTGGTTTGGATGACCTCAAAAGGTCTCTTCCCACACAAACCAGTCCAGAATTCCATGATAATGAACTCTGACCTGTGCTCACACCTGACTGTCTGTTCTGTGCATCTTAGTGCTTTATGGTGACCTCTCCTATGTGCTCTGGACCACTCAGCTCTGGTGGGAACACCATTTTTACTCTAGTCACTAGTGACTCTTTTCCAGTTACCAGGGCTGTAGTGCAGAGCTGCCAGATGTGGTAACATCAGGCAGAGCCATTGTGCTGTGAGTGTGGCTGGGCTGGGGTGCTCACCATGGATGATGGCTCTGCTCCCCATGGGCATCCAGGAAGGTGAAGATTGACCCAGGGAGTGTCAGGGAAACCAATGTTTGCGTCCCCTTGGATCTCCTCTGCTGACCATGCCACGCTCTGAACCTTCCAGTCACTGCTGGCCAGGCTGCTCATTGGAGTGTTCTGCCCTGTGACCTGATTAGAGATGGATGGTACTGAAAGCTTTCAGAGATGGAGGAGGAGTTTGCTACCAGAGGACTTTAATTCTGCATGGAGCGAAATGGGAGCAGAGTCAAGAGCCAGCTAGAAGTGGTCCAGAGCTACCATCCCACCGTTGCCTCTGAACATACCAAGGGTTTGTGATTGATTGCAGGGGAAGCAGCACTGGAGGCTAAAGTGAAAGAAAGTTGTGGGAGATGCAGCAGGTCACAGAGGAGATGATTTAAAGCATCAGTGAGCTGAGAGTTGCTAAGAATAGGGCTCACTGGAGACAAAGCAAGGTGTCAGGAGTCTGATGGATGCTCCTGCAGATGAGGTGTCTCCGGTGATGGCAGCAGCAGGAGTGAGGAGGGATTGAGAAGAAGTAGGTTAGCAAGCAGCTCTACAACTGGTGAGCCCTGAGCAAAGTGAAGCAGCTGCCTGGAGAGGGACTGGAGGAGACCGCTGCTGGTGACCAGGGCCTTTGTTCTGTGAAGACTGGGTGAGTGACTCAGCTTTTGATCTGGGACAGACCAAAGAGAAGGGACACCTTCTCCAGCTCCACTGGCAGCAGAACAAATGACAGCTGATGTAATAAACAGGAAGGAAACAGTGGATGGATGTTGTGGAAGACTTTCCCAGCAGCTTGGTCAGCCAACTTGGTGGGGCAGGTTTCCTGGGATGCTGGGTTTCTGTGGCACAGGAAGCAGTGCTGCTGAGGGTGCTTCAGGTGCAGCACCCATGCTGGGAGCCCAGGAGAGCAGCTGGCTTCTGTTGTCTCAGCAAATCTCCTGAGTGGAAAACTGAGCCATGCAACTGGGAGCGTGCCAGGCTTCACTTATGGGGACCAGCTACCAGAGCTGGGGTTGTTCAGCCTGGAGAAGACAGGGCTCCAGAGGGATCTTAAAGCAGCCTTCCAGTATCTGAAGGGGGCTACAGGAGAGCTGGGGAGGGACTTTTGACAAGGGCTTGTAGTGATAGGACGAGGAGCAATGGATTGAAGCTTGAGGAGGGGACATTTAGACTGGGGATTAGGAAGAAATTCTTTATAGTGAGGGTGGTGAGGCACTGGAACATGTTGGTTGTGGGTATCCCCTTCCTGGAGGTGTTCAGGGCCAGGTTGGATGAGGCCTTTAGCAATCTGCTCTAGTAGAAGTGTCCTTGCTCATGGCAAGGGGGTTTGAACTGGATGATCTTTAAGGTTCCTTCCAATTCGAACCATTCTAGGATGCTCTAAATGCTTATCTCTAAACTAATTATCATTGCATTTTAGGAACTGATTTTCACTCAGAATAGCTCCTGAAGAATTCTTGCTCACATCACTTAAAGAAAAACCATGACAGCACACTCACAGACACATCAGCACCAACATCAACTTAGCAAAGCCTTTGGTTCCCGCCTGCTGCAGGAAGGGTCTTCTGGAAGCAACTCTTGCACCTTCCATTTTCTCATTTTGGCAGTTGGACTCTAAACTTTTAAAGGTCTTTTCCAACCAAAACAAGTCTGTGAAAGCAATTCTGTAACTCACACATCAGATTTTGGGTCATCTCTGACATCTAGAAAGGTGCAAAAGAAGCATGAGGGTTGTGCTATGAAATAGAGGCAAGGTCTGGCTACATTTTGGATAACCTGAATATTGGATAACCAAATCGGGGTAATGGGGCTCTTCAGCCTGGAGAAGAGAAGGCTTCCAGGAGACCTTATAGTAACCCTCCAATATCTGAAGGGGGCCTACAGGAAGGCTGGGGAGGGACTATTGACAAGGTCTTGCAATGACAGGACAAGGGGCAATGGGTTTGAACTGGCAGAGGGGAGATTTAGACTGGATGTTAGGAGGAAGTTGTTTGCAGTGAGGGTGGTGAGACAGTGGCACAGGTTGCCCAGGGAGGTTGTGGCTGCTTCTTCCCTGGAGGTGTTGAAGGCCAGGTTGGATGAGGCCTTGAGTGAGCTGTACTAGTGGGAGGTGTCCCTGCCTGTGGCAGGGGGTTGGAACTAAATGATCCTTGAGGTCCCTTCCAACCTTACCATTCTATGATTCTGTTCTATGATTCTAACCTTGCTCTGTTCTGGAGAAAATTTGATTTATTGCTAGTAACTGGGCTAAAAGGAAGTCTATTTAGTCCTGGCCAGCCCAACTTTCTGGGACATTGGGTTCTAATAGGCAGATTTAAACTGGTCTTAGCAGAGGAGTCTGACATCATCTGGCTGCTTATTAACTGTTAAACCTGGTGTTGGGGACTCTCTTGGCAGCTCAGGCTGTGTTGCCATAGTTTCTTTGTTAATAGAACAAGGCATTAATGCATTCTGAGCACTTCTTGCCCAAAAGACATAAAAAACACCTTCTGCATGAACATACCAACTGGAACTCATTACAAAGCGTAGGCAGAGCTGGCTTGCTGGCTGTGGACAATGTCACATCCCCAAAGCTCTGCCTCTCTTGGCTGGCAGGACACAGGTCTGGAGAAGGGCTGCTGGAGCCCTGCTGGAGCCTACCCCTGGCAGACCTTGTTGGGCAACAAGCTTGAAAAGGTGTTTTGTGTGTTTAGACAAACATTGCCTGGGCCAACAAAGAAGAAGTTCCCCACCACCAGCAGTCAGATTTGGCAGGGGACCCTTGGGGACCCTCAAGGACCCAACAGGAGGACAAGCCCAGGATAACAATGTCCAGGTGGCTTTGGAAGCCCTCCAGAGAAGGAGACTCCACAACCTCTCTGGGCAACCTGCTTCAGAGCTCCAGCACCCTCACAGTGAGGAAGTTTCTTCTCATGCTGAGGTGGAACCTGAGGTGTCCCAGCTTATACCTGCCTGTATTCCTGCTGTTCGCCCCATCCTTGGGATGGATCAAACCAAGGGGATAAATAGCATGACACAAATTCACTTCTCAGATGACAGTCATCTGCTTCAGCCTGAACTTAGCAGGGAAGAATCAGTGGGAGCTCCACACAGTAGTAAAAGGCTTTTGTGAGTAATGACAGGCTGAGGGGAGTTGCAGTGCTGGGTAGTGACAAGTGGTATTTATTCCATATTTTGTTCAATATTCTAAATTACAGACTCATTAAAAACCACAAGCTGGGCAGATATGGAGCTGCCTAAAGATGCCAAACATAAGTCCCCAGGGACCCGGAGAGCCCTGTGGGCTCTGGCTGCATGGCATCCAGGGTGCTGGAGTCCTGGAGCAGGCTCCCCAGAGAGGTTGTGGAGTCTCCTTCTCTGCAGAGCTTCCTTCAACGTATCTGATCCAGATATCTGTATCTGATTCAGACCAATCCCAGATACAATTCCAGGCTGAGCAGAGATGGGTTGAGAGCAGCTCTGAAGAAAGAGACTTGGGGTATTGGTTGGTGAGAAGCTCACCAGGAGCTGGCAGTGCCCTCACACAGCTCCAAAGGCAAATCATGTCCTGGCTGCAATAAGGGGAATGTGGTCAGCAGAGCAAGAGAGGAGATTCTGCCCCTTTGCTCTGCTTTGCTGAGACCCCACCTTGAATACTGCATCTAGGTCTGGTGTTTGCTTCATGAGAGTGACGCAGAGCTGTTGGTATGAGCCCAGAGGAGAGCTACAAAGATGATCCAAGGGCTGGAACACCTCTGCTATGAGGATAGGCTGAGGGAGCTGGGATTATTCAGCCTGGAGAAGACTCTGGGTGACCTCATAGCTACCTTCCAATATGTGAAGGGATCCTACAGGATGGCTGCAGTGGGACTTTTCATAAGAGTGTCTAGAGACAGGACAAAAGGGAATGGTTTGAAGCTGAGAGAGAACAGGTTTAGATTGGATCTTAGGAAGAAGTTCTTCAGTACAAGGGTGGTGAGACTCTAGAATAGACTACCCAGGGAAGTTGTGGATGCCTCCTCCCTGGGGTCATCCAAGGCTAGGCCAGATGAGGCCTCGAGCAGTCTAGTTGAGAGGCATCCCTGCCTATGGTGAGAAGGTTGGAGTAGGTGATCTTTAAGGTCTCTTCCAACCTAAGCCATTCTGTGATTCAAACTCACCTGGCCATTGTGATCCTGGGCAAGCTGCTCTGGATGCCCCTGCTTTAAGCAGGGGGGTTGGACTGGGTGATCTCCAGAGGTCACTTCCAACCCCATCATGCTGGAATTCTGGGATCACCAAACAGGTTACATGGTTACGTCTGGTGTTTCACCATAAACAGGAGGAAACTCCCCCAGCAAGAACTTGCTCCAAGGAATGTTGAGGCCAAAGTCTGATTGAATAGAAAGTTTGTGCTTCCCTTAGAATCTCATCTCACTTTTCTGAGCTGTAGAATTCTGCAGGTGGATGGTGAATGGTGAAGTAGTGAGTGATGGAGAGGAGGGCAGAGCACGACTCATTCAGATCTGTTGTGATTCCCCCACGAGTCTCTTGACAGCTCCATTCTGTGCCTGAGGAAGTGCTGTATGAGCTCCAGAGCTCATGGCTTAAAATATCTTCTGGGAAAGCAGCATGCCAAGAGGAGCTGAAAGGCAAGGAAAAAAACTTTGGGAAATGCAGAACTTATTTTTCCCACATTCTCCCCCCCCTCCATGGCCCCATGACTGAACTGAGGATGTAATTGGACTTTGATTTTGAAGGTGGAAGGGACAAGGTTTACTGACCATAGTGGTGTTGGATTGATGATTGGTCTTGATGAGCTTAAAGGCCTTTTCAACCCAAACAATTCTGTGATTCTATGAAGGCAAAATGCAAATAATCTGTCCTCAGTGTTGTTCATGGTGCAGTGGTTGCTGATATGCACCATGGAAGACATGGTCCAGCTATGAGGAAACAGGACAGAGTAGAAGGTGATGGGGGAGGGATTTGTGGCAGTGGTAGGAGCAGATGAGAGGAGCAGTCTGTGCTTGTCTCCCCCATGTGGGGAAGATTCCAGTGGTAGAAGGAACATCCAGTGGTGTCCTGTCCCATCTGCTTACTCAGGCTGTTGTGTCTTAGGGGTGGTTTAAGACCAGGCTGGATGAGTTTGTGCTCCACAAAACTAAGGTTATGTATTTAGGGGAATGACTGAGGGGCAGACATGGCAGTGGTGGGTGGATAGCTGAGGGGTAGACTTGGCAGATCTGGGGAGATACTGAGGGGCGGACTTGTCAGTGTTGGATTGGTGGCTGAGGGGTAGACTTGGCAGTGCTGGATTGGTGGCTGAGGGGTAGACTTGTCAGTGTTGGGTTGATGTTTGATGGTAGACTTGTCAGTGTTGGGTTGATGGTTGGTGGCTGAGGGGTAGACTTGGCAGTGTCGGATTGGTGGCTGAGGGGTAGACTTGGCAGTGCTGGGTTGATGGTAGACTTGGCAGCGTTGGTGGCTGAGGGGTAGACTTGGCAGTGTTGGTTTTATGGTTGGACTCAATGATCTTAAAGTCCTTTTCCAAGCTGAGTGATTCCATGATTCTATCTCTGTGGGCTCTGGCAGACAGTTACCCTCCATTCATTCCATGAGCAGGAGACTTGGCCGCTCCTCTGGCAACGAATTCTTTCCTCCCCGTGATCCATTATGGGCTGAAGATAGCTCCTCTCCATTATGTGGAGACAGATATATCCCTCCTAATGGCTTTGGGGATATTTCTGGATACTATTAAGCTAATTTTGGAAACATTCACTCTCTCTCTATTTCCTAATGGAAAGGAAGCACATTTTGAACAATTTTTTTGTTCCCCAGGAGACAGGAAGAGTATTTGCCTTTGGGGACTAAGGAGAGAACACCTTCTGTTCATTGAATCCAGCTGGGAAGTGCTTGAGGTGCCAGGTGTGAGCCTGAGGGGACAAAAAGGTTTTGGTTTCATTCAGTTGGCTTACAAATTTGAATTTGGCACTGGTGAGGCCACACCTCAAACCCTGGGTTCAGTTTTGGGCCCCTTATTCCAAGAAGGACATTGCGGGACTGGAGCAGATCCACAGAAAGGCAACCAAGCTGGTGGAGGATCTGGAGAACAGAGCTGGTGAGGAGCAGCTGAGAGAACTGGGTTTGGTTTTTTTTAGTTTGGAGAAAAGGAGGCTGAAGGGAGACCTTCTGGCTCTCTACAACTCACCAAAAGGAGCTTGAATTTTGTTCTGCTCTGTGAGGTCTGAGTCAAATACAGGGAATATAGAAGGTATCCTTATGTTAACCGGAGCTGGTTTCTGAACAGCCACTGGTTCTTCAGTGTTTGTGTCTGCATGGAGCAATACCATAACTTCACATTCTCAGCATCAGGAGCATCCTTACTGTCCAACTGCTTGGTTCACAGCACATCTCCTTCTACCAGATGTGTGTTGAACTGCTACTGAGACTTTGTTCTCCAGCAAAAACATGTTCTGTCTGAGGTCTGCTTTTGTCTCCTGCACCTTACCAAACTCAGGGCCTGTGGGGTTGGACTAGATGACCTTTAAAGGTCCTTTGCAACCCGATGGATTCTGTATTCAGCTCCAGACTGGCCATGGCTGACAGTGTGAATACCTCGGTGGTGAGCAGGAGTGTTTCTTAAGTTAATTATTAGCCAAGAAAGGGTCTAATTCACTAATGAGTAGTGTGACACTCTCTCTCTTTGCAGTACTGCTGGGAATAAGTGTCACCTGCTGTGACAGCAAGCTGTTCCTGCCACAGCATCATGGTTAATGGTCTCAGACTTCAGAATGGCCTTCTCCAACTTTCTCTGGCTGGGCTGGAGAAGTGGGAAGGATTTTACATGAATTAAAGCATCACCAGCAGGAGCTGAGTACCACCAAGCTAGAGAGTGAGTGGGAGGAGAGGAATGTGGAAATAAAACAGGAGATGGGGATCAAATGTGGTGGGGGGAAAGGGGAGGATGGGAGAGGACAGTTTATTGCTGGGATCTGCCTAAACCTGGTTTTTCCTTTTGGGTATGATTCCATGGTCACAATGTCTGATGATTTCACAGGAGGTGAATTCTCTGCTTGGAGAAATGACAGAAACAAAGGATTTAGGTGTTCCAGAAGGAGAAAGCTGAAGTCATGTTGTAGGTGATACCCAGATACTGAGACTCGCATAGAGGACTTGGGGTCAGTCCTTGAAAAGTAATGCAGAAATAATTTCAGATGAGTTGCTTTGCTCAAAGGGTTTGACTTTGAGGCTTTTCTCATGCCTATGTGGGAGATGATGGAGATGCCTCTGTGCTGGTAGGAGGCACCATCTTTTGTGGAGCCACATCTGCTGCCTGGCAGAATGCTTAGTGTTATCCAGTCAAGAAAGGCTTCATCTGGAGCAGAAGGCAGTTGTGAGGCTTGAGGCTGGTGGTGGAACAGGCACTGGTGTGAGCCACCCAACACTAACTGAACAATGGGGCTGGGCTAGAGACCACGGTGGGGCTGTGACCAGTCCCATGGTGGCAGTTCTGATCCTGCTGTGGAGAAAGTGGCTCCAGCCTGCTGCAGGAGCTGAGCCATATTGGGCCATCTGGGCAGCCTGCTCCAGGGCTCCAGCACCCTCACACCAAAGAACTTTCTCCTCCGGGTCAAATGGAACCTCCTGGGTTCCAGTTTGTGCCCATTGCCACCTGTCCTGTCACTGGGCACCACTGACAAGAGTCTGGCCCCATCCTCTTGCCTCCCACAGAGGAAATTTTTCCACAGAGGAAATTTTTCCCTGTGAGATTGGCAGAACACTGGAACAGGCTGCCCAGGGAGGTTGTGGAGTCTCCCTCTCTGGAGATATTAAAAAAACTGTGGTGGATCTTGTGACTGAGGGTGGTGATGTAGTGAGGCTGGCTTCAGCTGGGAGGGGGTTTCTCAGCTGTTATCTGAGATGACAGCCTTGCAAAACTTTGGTTGGATCCTCTGGGTGCACATGGCTTGAGTGGGTACAAAACTGTCTGGTTGTCTGAGACAACCAAAGAGTGGTGGGGAATGAGGTTGACTGCAGTTGGTGGCTGGTCACTGGTAGTGTTCCCCAGAGATCAGTACTGGGGCTAATTCTCTTTAAAGACTTTGGAGTCACAAAAACGATTAAGGAAGTTGAGCATCTTCCTTTGGAGAACCTGAGGGAGCTGGGGCTTTTTAGCTTGGAGAGGAGGAGACTAAGAAGTGATCTCATTAATGTTTATAAATATGTAAAGGTGAGTGCCAGGAGGATGGAGCCAGGCTCTGCTTGGTGATGCCCAGTGACAGGACAAGGGGCAGTGGGTGGAGGCTGAGGCATAGGAGGTTCCATGTGAACCTGAGGAGGAAATTTTTCCCTGTGAGGGTGACAGAGCACTGGAACAGGCTGCCCAGGGAGGTTGTGGAGTCTCCCTCTCTGGAGATATTCAAGAACCGTCTGGATGCATTCCTGTGTGATCTGCTCAAGGTGATCCTGCTCTGGCAGGGGGGGGCTGGACTGGATGAGGTTTTAGGTCCCTTCCAGCCCCTGACATTCTATGATTCTGTGACTTCATCCATGATCTGGATGAGGGGATTGAAGGCACCCTCATTCACCTTGTAGATAACTCTAAATTGGGTGGCAGTGTTGATATTCTGGACGGTAGGAAGGCTCTGAAGAGGGATCTGGCTAGGTTGGATCAGTGAGCTGAAGCTAATGGGATGAGGTCCTGTGCTTGATTCACAGCAACCTCATGATTACTTCAAGCTTGGAGCAGAGTGGCTGGAAACTGCCTGGTGGAAAACAGCCTGCAGCTTCTGGTCAACAGCAGCTGAAGACAAGCCAACAGTGTGCCTGGGTGGCCAAGACCATTAGCATCCTGGCCTGGATCAGCAATAGTATGGCCAGCAGAACCAGGGCAGAGAGTTTCCTCCTGTACTGGGCACTGGCAAGGCCACATCTTGAGTCCTGGGTTCAGTTTTGGGCCCTGCACTCCAGGAAGGACACTGAAGGGCTGGAGCACGTCCAGAGAAGGGTAACAAAGCTGGTGAAGGCTCTGGAGAATAGATCTGTTGAGGAGCAGATGAGGGACCTGTGATTGTTCAGCCTGGAGAAAAAGAGACTGAGGGGAGACCTTCTGGCTCTCTGCAACTCCCTGAGAGGAGCTTGGACCCAGGTGAAGGTTGGTTTCTTTTCCCAAGGAACAAGTAACAGAGCAAGAGGAAATGACCTCAGATTGCCCCAGGGGAGGTTTAAATTGGAGATTAGAAATAACTTCTTGACTGAAAGGGTTCTCAAAGACTGGCCCAGGCTGCCCAGGGAGGTGACTGAATCCCCATCCCTGGAGGTGTTTCAAAGAGGCAGAGAGGTGTTGCTGAGAGACACGACTTGGCCCCTTAGTAGAGTTAGAGAATGGTTGGACTCTGATCTTAAAGGTCTTTTCCAACCAAAGCCATTCTGTGATCCTCTGCAGGTGTCACTGAGACTTTGCTGGCAGTCTCCAGCCATGCCAGCTCCAAACTGCTCTGCTGGGTGTGTTGCTGGGTGGGGTTTACAGAAGACGTGAAGTCAGGGCACATTGTGCAGTCCCTGGGCTTGGCGTGATGGAGCAGCATGAAAAATGCAGACAGTTTAAATTTGGCCCATCCTCAGGCGGAGCAGAGCTGGAAAATGGGGACTTAGAGCTGGGAGGAGCTTATAAAGAGTGTGTTAATTCTTCATGGGGTGAGGGTGACCTAGTTCTGAAGTCACTGCCGATTGCCAGCTTTCAGCAATGAAAATGCATTTTCTGAACGGTGAATAATTCAGTAGCCTTTCAGTGATTACCATGGAGGAGAAGCTCTGCCATGAAAGGCAGCCTGCTTTGGAGAAAAATAGGCTCTTCTGCAGGAGAGCATCAGGGATCCTTTGCATCCTCAAAATGCAGTCACTCAAAGAAGGTTCCTGCTGAACACAAGAGCAGCCCTGCAGAAAAGGACTTGGGGGTGCTGGAGGATGAGAGGCTGGACATGAGCCAGCAATGGACACTTGCAGCCCAGAAGGCCAATGGCATCCTAGGCTGCATCAAAGAAGTGTGGACAGCAAGTTCAGAAAGGGGATCCTGCTACTCTGCTCTGTTGAGACCTTACCTGGAGTGCTGTATCCAGCTATGGAACCACCAACACAAGAAGGCTGTGGACCTGATGGAATGGGTCCAGAGGAGGCCACAAAGATGATCAGAGGGCTGGAGCGCCTCACCTATGGGGACAAGCTGACGGAGTTGGGGATGTTCAGCCTGGAGAAGAGAAAGCTCCAGGGAGACCTTAGAGCTTCGTTTCAATATCTAACCTAGAGGAAGGCCAGAGAGGGACTGTTTATAGGGACATGTGGTGATAAGACACAGGGCAGTGGTTTGAAATGGGAGCAGAGATGATTTAGGTTGGACACGAGGAGGAAGTTCTTCACAGTGAGAGTGGCAGAATACTGGAAGAGGTTGCCCAGGGAAGTGGAATCTCTGGAGACATTCAAGATCAACCTTGATGTGTCCCTGGGCAGCCTGCTCTGGTTAGAGGTGTCACTGCTGACTGCAAGGGGAGTTGGACAAGATGAGCTTTGAAGGCTGCTTCCAACCCAATGCAGTTTGTGTAGTTGTGCTCATCCTCAGGACAGTGATCAAGACCTGAGGAATCTGAAGCAGTCTGCAGTTTCAGATTCTCAGAAGTGGCATTGCCACAGTTCAGTTTTTAAGTTGTAGACTGAAATCATGTGAAGAATGAATGTCTGGTGTGATGGCTTACCTGGTACAGTCAGAACCTGGGGCTGAGTTCAGTCTGTGGAAGCAGTAGAATAGTACTGGTATAAACCTCGTACTGTGAGTTCAAGGTCTGAATGAAACTATCCTGTGGCATCAGTGTAGAAACCCTCTCCACGCTCTATTAGACAGGACAGGAGAATGGGCAGTGCTTTAAAGCTGTGCCAGAAAGTCCCAACTTCTCCTGCTTTGACCCATTGGGTGTTTCATTTGCACCTACACAATTCAACCCTGAGCCCAGCAGCTCCACGCAGACTGAGGGGCCTGGGCTGTCAGTGGCTGCCACCAGCTGTGGAGATTGCAAATTCATACGCTCATAGAGTGGGTTGTGTTGGAAGGGACCTTGAAGATCTTGTAGTTCTAACCTCCCTGCCATGGTCAGGGACACCTTCCTCTAGACCAGGTTGATCAAGGCCGTGTCCAGCCTGGCCTTGAACACCTTCAGGGAGAGGGCATCCACAACCTCCCTGTGCAACCTGTGCTAGTGAGAGAGCTGGACTAGGTGATCTCCGGAGGTCCCTTCCAACTCTTACCACTCTGTGATGCTGTCTCTACCCCGGAGCAAGGTAAAGCACATCAGAATGCAGGGCCCTGTGATCATTTTTGCCCTTGCAACATGAGCTGCGTGCTGTTGGCCATCTTCTCTGTTGGAGCCCTACCCATCTTGACTCATGATGGAGTGACTGCCAAGAAAAATATTAACAAGAGAATAGCTGTTGAAGAGGTTGTCATAAGAACAAGAGGTTGTGGTCCCCTTGGTTGACAGAACTTATAGAATCATAGAATGGTAAGGTTGGAAGGGACCTCAAGGATCATCCAGTTCCAACCCCCTGCCATAGGCAGGGACACCTCCCACTAGTACAGCTCACTCAAGGCCTCCTCCAACCTGGCCTTCAACACCTCCAAGGAAGAAGCAGCCACAACCTCCCTGGGCAACCTGTTCCAGTGTCTCACCACCCTCACTGCAAACAACTTCTTCCTAACATCCAGTCTAAATCTCCCCTCTGCCAGTTTAAACCCATTGCCCCTTGTCCTGTCATTGCAAGCCCTTGTCAATAGTCCCTCCCCAGCCTTCCTGTAGGCCCCCTTCAGATACTGGAAGGCTACTCTAAGGCCATCTTGAAGCCTTCTCTTCTTGAGGCTGCAGAACCCCAACTCTCTCAGTCTGTCCTCATAGCAGAGCTGCTGCAGCCCTCTGAGCATCTTTGTGGCCCTCCTCTGGACCTGCTCCAACAGTTCCATGTCCTTCCTGTGCTGGGGGCTCCAGAACTGCACACAGGACTCCAGATGAGGTCTAGTGAGAGCAGAGTAAAGGGACAGAATCCCCTCCCTTGCCCTGCTGCCCACACTGCTCTTGAAGCCCAGGACTCAGTTGCTGTCTGGGCTGCACTCATACTGCAGGCTCATGTTGAGCTTTTCAACCTCTTGCATTTCAGCAGGAGAAAAGCATTGGTGGTGTCCTCAGGACAGCGCTCCCAGAGACACCTGCTCTCTGGAAGATCTTTAGCTGCATCCTTCTTCCAGTTCAGTATGGGCTTGTATGAGCCCAGCTGTGAGCCTTCCTGGCATGTCCACACTTTTGGAATTCATCAGGCATTGCTGGATTGGCTTAAATATTTCACAGCCCAGCAACAGCACGAGGGCATAGAGCAGGTTGTCTTCGCAGGCAGTGCTGCAATATCCATTTTTTATGAGCTGGGAGGTCTGGTGGGGAAGTTTTTACTGAGCTGGGAAACTACTGCCCTGTTCCAACATCTGCAGCAGGTGAAAGGTTCTATAGAGCCTACCCAGCCTCACTGCTGCCTCCCACGGGGAGCCAGCTAGAGCTGAGGACTTGGGGCATTTCTATGTCCACGTGGCCTGCAGTTGTGCCAGAGGAAGGTTAGTTTGGATGTTAGGAAACATTTCCTCAGAGGAAGTCCACTGAGGTGGAGTCACCATCCCTGGAGGTGTTCAAGAAATGTGTGGACATGGCACTTTGGGATGTGGTTTAATGGACATACTGGTGTTGGGTTGATGATTTGACTTCATCTTAGAGGGTTTTTCTGACCAAAACAATTTTATGATTCTGTGTTTGTGGTACTAGGGGTAGTATTAAATACAAAGATGTGCTTCATAGCAAAGCTTGGGTCAGTGTTGCCGGCAGCAACCTCCTCACACTCTGCTATAAGGTTGATGATTGGACTTAATGATCTTGGAGGTGTTTTCCAGCCAACTCTGACTCTATAATACCTGAGGTGGGCTGCTGAGGTGGCTGCTGCACTCAGGTGACTTTAGAAGGAAATAGTTTGGGGGGTTGTCTCTGGATGGGCTGTGGTCACATCAAACCTCTCCTGCTGGCTGTGTAAAAAGGGTTTGTCTAGAGTTGTGTTCAAGGGCATGAAATGATGAACTGGGCTCCTCTGAGGCCAGGGGTGCAACCTCATGAAGGGGGGGAAAGCCCTGCATCAAAGACACTCAAAATTAAAGCAGTTATCTTGAAAGAACCACAGCTACACCCTTTGGCATCAGCTGCTGTCAACAGGGTCTGCAGGCACAAGTCTGGGAGAGGGTCTGTGGTTAAATTCCATTCTTCACTGAATCTCTGCATGGTTAGGGTGGAAGGGACCTCTGGAAGTCATCCAGTCCAACCGCCCTGCTAAAGCAGGAGCACCCACAGCAGCTTGCCAGGATGCCAATGGCCAGCTAAATCCAGAATCTCTCCAGAGAAGACTCCACAACCTCCCTGCTTTAGCACGGGGTTGAACTAGGTGATCTCTAGATGTCCTTTCCTCGTCCCACCCTGACCGTACTAGGATTCTGGGATTTGGTGGAGAGAAGTCAGAGAGTGAATCCAGTCTGGTCAGCAGCAGAAACAAATTAATTCAATGTTTGGCTACCATCAGTTGACCATTTCTGTTAGAATCAAAATGTGTTGAGCTTTCCGAAGGCTCTTCCTGCTCACTGCTGGCTTTGTGGCAGGCACAGCTCAGCCCTGAGCACAGCACAACCTCAGGATTTCACAAGGCACCTCAAGTCAGCCATTTGGCAATGCTAACATATGTTCTGAGAACATTAACTAACATTTAGCAGCTGTTTGTTGCTCATGTTGTGCTGCTCTAAACATGTTCTATAAAGATGTTAGTTTGGGGGCTTTTTATTATTTTGTTTTGGTTTTTTTGTTTTTTTTTTTCCTTCTGATAAATCAATTTCAGTTACTTGAAATAATTTTCCCTAAGCTGTAGAAGTGGGAGAAATTAAAAAACAACAAAAAGGAACAGAGCAGCTAAAGGCTGGAGCAGAGGCCCAGTCTGTCAGCTTGAGGAGAGAGGTGAAACTGGGATTTAATTAGATTTGTTTTCAGAGATTCATAGAATGGTTTGGGGTGGAAGGGATGTTGAAGCTCATCCAGTTCCAACGCCCCTGACATAGGCAGCGACATCACCCAGACCAGGCTGCTCAAGGCCTCATTCAATCTGGCCTTGAATGCTTTCAGGGAGGGGACATCCACAACCTCCCTGGGCAACCTGTTCCAGTGTCTCACCACCCTCATACTGAAGAACTTCTTCCTAAGATCCAGTCTGAACCTACTCTGCCTCAGCTTCAAACCATTCCCTCTTGCCCTGTCTCTAGACACCCTTATGAAAAATCCCTCTGCAGCCTTCCTTTAGGATCTGTTCAGGCATTAGAAGGCAGCTCTATGGTGCCCACAGAGTCTTCTCTAGGCTGAACAACCCCAGCTCCCTCAACCCAGTCTCAGAGCAGAGATGTTTCAACCCTTGGATCGTGTTTGTGGCCCTCCTCTGGACTCACTCCAACAGCTCTGTGTCCCTCTTATGCAGGGAACACCAGAATTGGATGCAGCACTTGTGGTGGGGTCTCACCAGAGCAGAGTAAGGAGGAAGAATCATCTTTCTTGACCTGCTGGCCACATTCCTCTTGACGCATCCTAGGATAGGATCATGTGATGGTTTGGGAGTTCCCTGCCCTCCACACTTTGTAAAATGACCCAGACTAGACTCAGCCAGCTGGAAGTTAAGGACTGAAGCTCTATTTACAGCTCAGCACAATGTACAAGCAGAGATATACACTATAGACAGGAATAGTTACAGAAATAGACAAGTTAAAGGTAATACAGAAACACAACTCCCCTCCCAGAAATCAGAGACCCCAGGAGGGGCTCCCAACCACCCTTCCACCTTCTCCCCACCCCTATGCCTTACCCCAAGGTTTGCCTTACACGCAAGGTGAGCTTGGAGGATCGGCCAGGGGGGTTAGAAGGAAAGTGGTTAGTGAGATTACTCAGCAGAGAGGAGGAAAAGCCAGAAGCTGCTAGACCGAGACTCTGTGCCCCAGAGACTGACTTACCTATGTTTTGAATACTTATTCTTACCCATCTCAGCAAGCCTATAAGTGAAATAGACATCACCAGTGTTTCCTTTTCACAGCCTATAATATAATTTTCTCTATTAAAATATTCCAATTAACCTCAAACCAGCACAGATCATCAAAGCTAAACTGGGCTGTCAGCAGTGCTCAAACAGCTCCCAGAGCTGGCAGCCCTCTGCTTGTCTCACCTGGGTGCCAGACTGGGCAGTGAGAAGTTCCACCAAGAGCATGGTCCCTCCTTGCTTTCCCTCACAGGAGCTGTTCTCCTGGGCTTAGTGCTGTGAGGGCAGAGACTCCTCTGCCACATCAGCTTTTCCTTGTACCATCAAAACCTGCACTTCAGCGGCAGCTGCTGTGATGTGCCCCAGGAAACGAGTCTGGGGTTTGTGACAGTGACACATCCGAGGTGCTGGGATGAGAAGGGTGCTGTTGCTGTTAAGGCTCTAATGAGCACTGCTTTCAGCCCAGATGAGGTGATGCTGTGATCAAACTGCTTCAGCTCTGCTCTACTTTGGACTCAGTGCAAGAGTTGCATTCTTAGGGAGGTTTCATTCCAACTAACTGCACATGAATTTTTTCGTGATGGTTCTGCCCCAGAAAGCCTGGAGTTGTTCTTCACAGGAACAGGGGAACTTGTGTCCATGGTGGAGCACAGCTGCTTGCAATCTGGGCAGCAACTCCTTCAGCTTTTCTCTGTCCCTGTAGAACTCTGCAGTCCCCAGCACAGGAGAGACATGGATCTGTTGGAACAGGTCCAGAAGAAGCCATGAAGAGGGCTGGAAGCCCTCTACTGTTAGGATAGCCTGAGAGAGTTGGGATTGTTCACCTTGGAGAAGAGAAGACTTAAAGGGTCTGATCAGAAAGCTGGGGAGGGACTTTATGAGGGGAGTGTGTGATGATGGAACAAGAGGTGATGATTTCAGACTGAAAGAGGAGAGATGTAGATATTGGGAGTAAGTTCTTAACCGTGAGGGTGGTGAGACACTGGTAACAGGTTGCCCAGGGAGGTTGATCTGTCAGGTCCTATGACAGATCAAATCAGCAGCCTGAATAACCTTTTCTACTTGAAGATCACAGAGAGGGAGGGGTTGGAAGAGACCTCTGGAGATCATTGAGTCCAAACCCCTGCCAGAGCAGGATTACCTACAGCAGGTCACACAGGAATGCATCCAGGTGATGATTTCAGACTGAAAAAGGGGAGGTGTAGGTATTGGGAAGAAATTCTTCACTAGTACAGGTGCCCAGGGAGGTTGTGGATCCCCAGGCCCTGGAGCTGTTCAAGGTCAGGTCGAATGAGACTCTGAGCAAGCTCCATAAGTGTGGTGCTGAGGACATGATGTAGTGGCAGAGGCTTAGCAGCAGCAGTGACTTTGTGAGCTCTAGGGGAGCAGCTGGACTCGAGGATCTCAGAGGTCTCTTCCAACCTCAACACTTCTGTGAGTCTAGTTGCAGGTGCCCCTGCTGGCTGCAAGGGGCTTGGCCTAGGTGACCTTTGAAGGTGCCTTCCAGCCCAGCCCAGCCTGTAATGTTCCTGTGTTTCTGGGCACGATGTTCTTTCAGTACCAGCCCTCTGCAGCTGCTTGGAAGCTGTCCCACAGCTGACCCCACCATAAACCAGACCAGGGAATGCTGTGGCAGGCAGTGCCCTCTGGACATACTGGCTGGGCACATGGGGGCACAGGAAACAAACCCAGCACTGATGTTGGCTTTGGGGCAGCAGTTACTGGTTTGGGGCAGTCCAGACCACCAGTGTTAGGTGGGGGTTGTCCTCCTGCAGCCAGCCTCTAAAACCCCATCTGACCCCAGTGCTTTGGGGAGTGGCTGCTGTGATTGGGAGCTCTGTGTCCTACCTAAACAGCCTTGCTTGGGGACAGCACAGGCTTGTGTCACAGAATCACAGAGGGGTAGGGGTTGGAAGAGACTTCTGGAGATGGAATCCAAGCCCCCTGCCAGGGCAGGATCCCACAGGAACTTGTCTTGAAAGTCTCCAGAGATGGAACCTCCACTGCCTCTCTGGGCAGCCTGTTCAGTGCTCTACCACCCTCAAAGAGCTTCCTCCTCATGGTTAGGTGGAACTCCTATGTTCAGTTTCATACCCGTTACCTTTTGTCCTGTCACTGGGCACCACTCAGAGGAGTCTGGCCCCATATTCCTGACCCCCACCCCTTCAATATTTGTAAACATTCTCCAGGCTAAACAGTCCAAGTCTCTCTGCCTTTCCACAGGAGAGCTGCTTTTGGACAGCATCTCGGGGCTGTATCTGTGCTGGTTGATCTGCACCACTGTCCAGCTCAGGTGGGGTTTACTGAAATGCTGGAGGTCTGCCTGGTTGTGCCTGCACAGTGACAGCCTTTCTGGCAGCAGCAGCCTTTGTGAAGCAGCCAGAGCACAAGGGACCAGGTGAGATCTTTTCCTCCACCATCTCCAGTGCCTGCTGGGCTGGTGGCTGGAGCAGCAGAGGAGTGTAAAAGGCCTGCACTCTGTTGTAAGGGCTCCTGGCCAAGGCAAGCAGGAGTTTGGCTCTCGTTAGCAATGGTTTCTGGCCAATGCAAACACATCTGTACCCACACCAATACCCAGGCTTCCTCAGATGGCTCTGCAGTTGCATGCATGGTGTTTGATTCACAGAACCACAGAATGCTCAGGGTTGGGAGGAACCTCTGAAGATTATCGAGTTCAGCTCCCCTGCCAAAGCAGGATCACCTAAGGCAGGTGGCACAGGAACACCTCCAGGGGGTTTTGTCATCTTTCCAAAGAAGGAGATTCCACAGCCTCTCTGGGCAGCTTGCTCCAGGGCTCCAGCACCCTCACAGTAAAGAAGGTTTTGCTCGCGTTGAGCTGCAATTTCCTAGCTTCCAGCATACACTCATTGGTCCTTGTCCTGTCACTGGGCACCACCAAAAGGAGCCTGGCACCTTCATTTGACATCCACCCCTCAGATATTTATAGACATTGATAAGATCCCCTCTCAGCCTTCTCTTCTCAACACCAAACAGCCCCAGGGCTCTTAGCCTTTCTTCACAGCAGAGATGATGTTCAGCTCCCTTAATCATCCTTGTAGCCTCCAGTGGACTCTCTCCAGTAGATCCCTGTCTCTCTTGAATTGATTCCTACTGGAGCTGCAAAGATTCACTTTCACTCATCCAGTGCCTCCCTGGTTTTACACAACAGCAAAGCTGCTTCCCTATAATGTGTTGGAACCCCTGGGTTCCACAGGGACTCATTATAGATCTGGGCTGGGACTACATCTGTAATCTCTGTCATTATCCACCAGCGCTCCCCATCTTCCAAGCAGTTAATGCTCACTCCAGGTCCCTGGCAGTGCTCTCCTGCTGTGTTTCCATTGTTCCCACCCATGCATTCTGCTGGGTGGATGAGAACAGGCAGAACAGATCAGGTCAAAGTGCTGGAGCCCAAACGTGCTGCTCCTGCTTTTGCCAGGGATGGGGAGCAGAGGGGTGGATTCCTGTTCTGCTCCTGCTTTTGCCAGGGATGGGAAGCAGAGGGGTGGATTCCTGTGCTGCTCCTGCTTTTGCCAGGGATGGGAAGCAGAGGGGTGGATTCCTGTGCTGCTCCTGCTTTTGCCAGGGATGGGAAGTGGAGGGGTGGATTCCTGTGCTGCTCCTGCTTTTACCAGGGATGAGAAGTGGAGGGGTGGATTCCTGCCCTGTGTGGAGCCTTCCCCTGACAGATAAATGGGGTTCAGGCTTAGGAGGACTGCTGATGGGATTCCTCATTGCTCCCGATGGAATTCCTCATTACTCCTCGTTCCCTCCCTCCATCAAATATCTCAGCTTTTCTCTCCAAATTGCTTTCCTCATCCCTACTTACAAATCTCCATCCTAGTCTACCTGATCTTCCTGATCTGCTGTTGGAGTGAGGTGGGGGCCAGTCTCTTCTCATAAGGCACAAGCAATAGGATGAGAGGAAATGGCCTCAAGTTGCACCAGAGGAGGTTTAAGTTACACATGAGGAGCAATTTCTCTCTGCTCAAGGGTTGTGAAGGCCTGTTTGAGGCAGCTCAGGGCAGTGGTGGAGTCCCCATCCCTGAAGGGATTTCAAAGCTGTGGAGATGTAGTGCTGAGGGACATGGTTTGGTGGTGACCAGGCAGTGCTGGAGTAACAGCTGGACTTGATCATCTCAAAGGTCTCTTCTAACTAAAACAATTGTGTGATTCTATGCTCTTCAATTCACTGGGTTCATTCTCCAGTTGTAAAGCTTTTCATTCTGAGTCCTTTCTCTCCTCTTTGTCCACTCTTCTCAGGAGGCTCACTGTTTCTTTGGGAGGTTTTGAAGGTCTCTGTTTGCAAGTGATGCCTACACTTCCCTCACAGCTTCTCTCAGTATTTCCCTGTTCTGCCCCATCCTGGCACTCTAAATCCCTAATTCTGACATCTGTTAATGCCACTGTGATTCTTCTCATCCTCAGACTTCCACAACCATTTTCCCTCTGGCCATGACCTATGCTTCCTCCAATCCTGGTACAGTCTGGCTACCCTCTCTGTCCATTCCTGCCTCATGGTTTGCAAGGGTGTTCAGCTGTTCAAAAAATATGTGGACATGGCAGTCGGGGACATGGTTTAATGGCCATAGTGGTCTTGGGTTGATGGTTGAACTTGATGATCTTAGAGATCTCTTCCAACTGAAACAATTCTATGATTCCAAGGTCTGCAAGGATGGTCTGTCCTTCCTGACTGGAACCCATCTATGTGGTGGCTTTTAAGTCTCAGCTGTGCCTCTCCTTAATGTGGGTTGAAACTCGTGGTGTTTTGTGGCAGCAGACCTGTGGTTTCTGTGGTTGTGTCTTCTGTATCAGGTCCTGTGGTACTTCCCTCCAAAGCCACTGCACCTGTGTCATGGGTAGAGAAATGCTCTTAATTGTGTCAACGTGCAGAAATACATTGGTAGATACATTGGCAAAAATACATCAGTGACCTTATTGGCTCCAGGGAGACCTTATGATGGCTTTTCAGTACCTGAAAAGGGCTCCAAGAAAGGTGGGAAGGGACTTTTTGCAAGGGCTTTTAGTGATAGAACAAGGGGCAGTGGCTTTGTTCTGGAAAAGAGGAGATTTAGACTGGAGATTAGGAAGAAATTCTTTATGGTAAAGGTGGTGAGACACTGGCACAGGTTGCCCAGGGAGGCAGTGGATAGCCCCTCCTTGGAGGTGTTCAAGGTCAGGTTGGATGGGGCCTTGAGCAACCTGGGCTAGTGGGAGGTGTCCTTGTCCATGGCAAGGGGATTGGAACTGGATGCTCTTCAAAGTCCCTTCCAACCCAAACTATTCTATAATTAATACAATACCAGGTCCAGGTGTTGAAACATTACTGGGTACCCACTGTATATCTGAGTTTTCACGGTACTTGTACCTCCCCATGCTTTTACATGACTGTTTTCCCACCTAAAGATGAGGAGAAACTTGTTTGGTGTGAGAGTGCT
Source organism: Eubucco bourcierii (assembly GCA_013396675.1). Lineage (NCBI taxonomy): Eukaryota > Metazoa > Chordata > Aves > Piciformes > Ramphastidae > Eubucco > Eubucco bourcierii. Next base: position 61,266 of record VWZE01002927.1, read on the forward strand.
GGAACCCTGGAGCAGGCTGCCCAGAGAGGTTGTGGAGTCTCCTCTGGAGAGATTCCAACCCCACCTGTCCATTGTGATCCTGGGCAAGCTGCTGTGGGTGCCCCTGCTTTAGCAGGGGGAGGGCTGGACTGTATCCTCTCCAGATGTCCCTTCCAACCCTGGGTTTCTGTATGAGATGCAGAATAAGCATCAAAAATAACAAAAAAAAAACAAAACAAAACAAAAAAAAAAATTTAAGCCATGCTCATCCACAATTTTTGCAGAGAAACATTTTGTTCCTTCTCTTTGTTTTGCTGGCAAACAGGCTGCTTTGTCCTGCAGGACATATGTAATTAAGTGAAATCTTAATTACAGAGATGCCAGGGCAGCACCTGGCACTCTGTTGTGGAGTGGGCTGGTCTGGCCTGTGTGAGGTTTGGTGTGGTCCAGCGGGTGTGTGAGACCCTGATCCATCCTGCTTGGCGCACGTTACTGGGGATGGAGAACAAAACCATTCCAAACTGGGCAGCTCCAAAGCACAGAATTGGTCTGTTTGTGGTTCAAAGTTTGTCACTTGGTGCTGGGGAGCATGAGGAGGAGGCACATCTCTTCTGATGAGTACCAGCATCTGGTGTCCAGCAGTAGGGGAAGGTGCTGCATTGATAAGGAGCTGCTAGAGGAGTTGATGAGAGTGGTTAGCAACGTTTGTTGGTGAGGAGCTAACAAAATACCCGTTGGGCTGTTTCAGCACAACAGATGGCATTGAGTTGTGGTGTGACCAGTGGCCAGGGTCTTTGTGCAACCTTTGTACATCACAGAGGGCTTTCAGAAGCTTTCTTGTGGGTTCCTCTGGCCCAGCCTTACACCAGAACCATTCCTGCACTTACAGCCTGTAGCTGCCAAAGCTGTGCTGTGCTGAAGTTGTGGCAGTGGTGAGCCTGGTCTGAACAGGCAACAGCTGTCCTCTCCTGCTTACAGAATCATAGAGTGTCAGGGGCTGAAAGGGACTTCCAAAGCTCATCCAGTCCAACCCCTCTGCAGAGCAGGATCTCCTATACCAGATCACACGGGAACACATCCAAGCCAATTTTTAGTATCTCCAGAGGGAGACTCCACAACCCCCTTGGGCAGCCTGTTCCAGTGTTCTGTCACCCTCACAGGGAAAAAAATTCCTCCTCATATTTGAATGAAACTTCCTATACCTCAGCTTCCACCTTTGCCCCTTGTCCTGTCATCAGACATCACCCAGCAGAGCCTGGCTTCAGCCTCTGGCACTCACCTTTACATCTTTATAAACATGAATGAGGTCACCTCTCAGGCTTCTCTTCTCCCAGCAGCACAGCCCCAGCTCCCAGAGCTCCCAGAGCCCCAGGCCCTCCTCATAACAGAGATGTTCCATTCCCTTCATCATCTTTGTGACTCTGTGCTGGACTCTCTCAAGCAGTTCCATGTCTCTCTTGAACTGGGAGCCCAGAACTGGATACACTACTCCAGATGCAGCCTCACCAGGGCAGAGTAGAGGGGCAGGAGAACCTCTCTCAACTTCCTAGCCACAGTCCTTCTAATACACCCCAGAATGGCATTGCCCCTCCTGGCCACTAGAGCACATTGCTGGCTCATGCTCAACCTCCCATCAACTAGGACCCCCAAATCCTTTACCCTTTCACTGCCTTCCAACAGGTCAGTCCCCAACCTGTGCTGATCCCTGGGGTTGTTCTTTCCCAGGTGCAAGACTCTACCCTTGCCCTTGTTGAATTCCATTCCAT
>VWZE01002928.1:5000-18218 GCA_013396675.1 Eubucco bourcierii
GTGATACTGTGACCTCCAGAAGTCGATTCTAACCCAGGATCACCTAGGGGAGTTCACACAGGAATGTCTCCAGGCAGGGTTTGAAAGTCTCCAGAGGAGGAGACTCCACAACCTCTCTGGGCAGCCTGTTCCAGGGCTCTGTCACACTCACTATAAAGAAGTTTCTCCTCACGCTTAGCTGAAACCTTCTCTGTTCCACTTTGTATCCATTGCTCCTTGGCTTATTGCTGCTGACCACCAAAAAGAGTTTGGCCCCCTCCACTTGACACCCACCCCTCAGCTCTTGATGGACACTGCTCAGATCCCCTCTCAGCCTTCTCACCTCCAGACTAAACAGGTTTCTGAGGCTCTCACTGATAACATATTGTCACCTATCAATGTAACACAGAAGACACTTCAGAGGCAAACCACCTGAAAATCTGTCTTGTGTCCAGCTGAGACTGAAGAACATCAGTGCCACTGTACTTCAGAAGGAGCACATGGAGACCTGGCAACTCAGACTCCAGAAAAATGACTACAAATCAGTCGCAGAGAAGGACTTTCACCCTGTTGCAGCAGCAGAGAATCTCTTTCAATGAGGAAGACAACCTTCCCACTTGGTGAATTTGATATTTTAAGGATACCTTTTCTACTTGGTCACATGCAAATCTGCAATGATTCTACATTCCCCTTCACAGGGAAACCTAATCCCACTGAGTCACACAATCATTAGGTTGGAAGGGACCTCAGAGGTCATCTAGTTCAAATCCCCTGCCATAGGCAAGGACACCTTCCACTATAACAGGTCACCCAAGACCTCATCCTACCTGGCCTTGAACACCTCCAGGGAGGGAGCAATGAAACAAGGAGAGTAAGGAATCCTACTCTAAATCCTACTCACTCAAATACCAGGAACTCTAAAAGGAATTCAGACATATGACTCTTACCTCTTGATTGAAATGAAATACTCAGCTCTATTAGGTCTTGTTGAACCACCAAGTTGAGCTAAAATAGGAATAAAAGCCTTCCTGTCCCTCCTACCAAAAAAGAAGACTCAAATTTGTCTGCCCATGGTGCTGCTGAATGACTTCTCTATCAGACAGGACAGCATCAGTAGAATATTTGGCCTCAAGAAATACTTTAATTAAAGAAAAAAAAAAGTCACAGCACACAAAACCAATCTGGATTGCACAAACAGTCCCTGAAGAGAAATTTGGGCACTTAGAAAGAAGACAGGCAGACCTCCATTGGTACTGAACAATCCCTCTGCAGTCAGATTGCAGCTTATGTCAACATTGGGTTGAGGTTACACAGGAGAACAAACCCTTGGGCTCATTCTGATTCTCCTTGGCAATTACTACTTGGTGAGCTGTGACAGTTGCAGTCCAGAAGTTGGAGTAAAGCTGTGCTTACTCAATACCTGCCTGCACCATGACACCAAGACCATATCACAGTACCCAATATCACCAGGGTTGGAAAAGACCTCAAAGCTCATCAAGTCCAACTTGTCACCACAACCCTCAAGACCAGACCATGGCACCAAGTGCCACATCCAAACCTGCCTTGAACACCTCCAGGGACGCCGACTCCACCACCTCCCTGGGCAGCCCAGTCCAGCAGTCAATGACTCTCTCAGGCAACAACTTTCTCCTCACCTCCAGCCTNTCTGGACATGCTCAAGCACCTCAATGTCCTTCTTCAATTGAGGGGCCCAGAACTGGACACAGCACTCAAGGTGTGGCCTAAGCAGTGCAGAGTCCAAGGGGAAAATAAGCTCCCTGTTCCTGCTGGCCACACTATTGCTGATGCAATATTCCTTAAATAGCAGTGAAAAACCTCTTTATTGACTTCAACATACTCACTAATCTGACACCCAAGTCAACCTTGAGTGCTGTGGTCAGTTTTGGACACCTCATTACAAGAGAGATGTGGAGGTGTTGGAGCCAGTGCAGATGAGGGCAAGGAAGCTGGGGAAGAGTCTGGAGAATAAAGCTGATGAGGAGAGACTGAGGGAGCTGGGGATGGTTAGTGTGAAACAGAGGAGGCTGAGGGGAGACCTCATGGCTGTCTGCAGCTACCTGAAAGGACCTTGTGGAGAGGCTGTTGCTGGGCTCTTCTCAAATTAATTAGTGATGGAACAAGAGGGAATGGCCTCAAGCTGCAACTGAGGAGGTTTAGATAGGACATAGGAAACAGTGGTCAGGCACTGGAATGAGCTGCGCCCAGGGAGGTGGTGGAGTCACCAACCCTGGCTATGTTTAGAGGTCATTTGGATGTGGTGCTTGGGGATATGGTTTAGGGTGAACTTTGTTAGAGTGGGGATATGGGTTGGACTTGGTCATCCTGGGGGTCTTTTCCCATTGGAATGTTTGTGTGATTCAGTGAAGCTCTTGTGATCACCCTGCTTGTATTCTCATGTTCCTTTTTTGGAAGGCACTCAAACATTAACCTCTGTTCAAAACCACAGCAGACTACCAACCCAGCACATCCCTGCTCTTCTAAACACAACCCCCAGAGTCCTCTGAGACACCAGCACTGCTTTAAGGTCAGCCTTCAACTGCAGTAGGCTTACTCCTAACAACACTGATGTTTAATAAAGCTAGAACAGGCAGAACATTCTCTTACATAAATATGCAAGATGGATTTTTTCTCATCCCCCTCCCCTTTTTTAATGTTTACCTGGAAATTTTTCTTTTCAATAGAAAATTTCTTGTGGTCCCATCTGTACTAAACCTGAGTGAGTAAAACCCAAGTTTGAAACCTCTCCTGCAATAAGATTCAAGAAATTTGGTCTGCTGTTGCCTTTGTGCTGGTTCCTCTGATGTAGATAGGAGGCTACAAAGATGATCCAAGGGCTTGGAGCAGCTCTGCTATGAGGACAGGCTAAGGGAGCTGGGGGTGTTCAGCCTGGAGAAGGGAAGACTCCAGGGGGACCTTAGAGAAGCCTTCCAATAACTAAGGGATCCTGCAGAAAAGCTGCAGAGGATGTCTAGAAACAAGACAAGGGGGAATGGTTTGAAACTGAGGCACAGCAGGGTTAGACTGGATCTTAGGAAAAAGTTCTTCAGTACCAGGGTGGTGAGACCCTGGAACAGGCTGCCCAGGGAGGCTGCGGATGCCTCCTCTCAGAGGGTGTTCAAGGCCAGGCTGGATGAGACCTTGAGCAGCCAAGTCTAGTTGAGAGGTGCTCCTGCCCATGGCAAAGAGGTTGGAGCAGATGATCTCAGAGATCCCTTCCAACCTGAGCCATTCTAGGATTCCAAGCAGAACTGAGAGCAGACTTGGCAGAACAACTGGAGTGTTCTTCAAAACAAATGGAAAGTAAGAAAATACTTGCAATTCTTTTACTTCCTTTCAGCTCTTGTTCCAAACCAGCTTAAGCACTTTTGCAGTTGCCCCAAAAGGAAAAGTAATTTAAACAATAAATTTCAAATGTCTCTTTCAATATGTAGTTCTCATAAACATTTCTATTTCATCTATTTTATCAGATTTTTTTTTTTTTTTAATTTCCTAAGGTCTGCTGTTAAACTTCCGAGATCAACCATAAATGCTAAAAGTGGGAGAAGATCACAGAATGGTAAAGGTTGGAAGGGACCTCAAGGATCATCCAGTTCCAAGCCCCTGCCATAGGCAGGGACACCTCCCACTAGCACAGGGCACTCAAGGCCTCATCCAACCTGGCCTTGAACACCTCCAGGGAGGGAGCAGCCACAGCCTCCCTGGGCAACCTGTGCCAGTGTCTCACCACCCTCACTGCAAACAACTTCCTCCTAACATCCAGTCTAAATCTCCCCTCTGCCAGTTCAAACCCATTGCCCCTTGTCCTGGCATTGTAAGACCTTGTCAATAGTCCCTCCCCAGCCTTCCTGTAGCCCCCTTTAGATCCTGGAAGGCTACTCTAAGGTCTCCTGGAAGCCTTCTCTTCTCCAGGCTGAAGACCCCCAACTCTCTCAGCCTGTCCTCATAGCAGAGCTGCTGCATCCCTCTGAGCATCTTCATGGTCTCCTCTGGACCCGCTCCAACACTTCCATGTCCTTCCTGTGCTGGAGGTTCCAGAACTGCACACAGTTTTGCTTCCACACTTGAAGTTTCTTATAGTTTCATACAAACATCAGGAAAAGAGACAACCACTGAGAAAAAAATTACATTAGGACACAATCAGAACACAATAAATGCAAAAGAAAAGAGAGAGGAGAGGAGAGGAAAAAGATGTGTGTGGGGGAAACAAAATTTAGTTTTAAAAAAAGAAGTGTATGAAAAAAATCAAAATGTAGAACAACAACTTCACAGAATTGTCAGGGCTGGAAGGCACCTCAAGGATCATCCAGTTCCAACCCCCCTGCCATGGGCAGGGACACCTGTCACTAGGTCAGGCTGCCCACCACCACATCCAGCCTGGTCTCAAAAACTTCCAGAGATGAGGCTTCCACCACCTCCCTGGGCAACCTGTGCCAGCATCTCATCACCTTATAGGTGAAGAACTTTTTCCTAACATCTAATCTAAATGTCCCCTTCCCTAGCTTGGATCCATTCCCCCCAATCCCATCACCACCTGACACCCTAAAAAAGTCCCTCCCCAGCCTTCTTGTATCTGCCTTCAGACACTGAATAAGGTCATCTCAGAGCGTTCTCTTCTCCAGACTGCACAACCCTAACTCTCTCAGCCTGTCTCCATTGCAGAGCAGCTCCAGCCCCCTGACTACCCTAGTGCCACTTCTCTGGACACTTTCCAGCACCTCCAGATCTCTCCTGTAATAGAGGCTCCAGAAGTGGGACACAGTGCTCCAGGTGGGATCTCACCAGAGCATTGTAGAGAATCCCCTCCCTGGCCCTGCTGCAGCCCAGTCTCTGGTTGCTCTCTGGGCTGCAGGTGCACACTGCTGGCTCATGTTGAGTTTCTCATCCACCAGCACCCCCAAGTCCTTTTCTTCAGGGCTGCTCTCAAGGCAGTCACTGCTCAGCCTATATTAGTGCCTGGGATTGTCCCAACCCAGATACAGGACCTTGCACTTGGTCTTGTTGAACCTCAACCTGGCCATATTCTGCCCTGTCACAGACCTGTGCAGGATCCCTCATTTAACTGACTCCAACCGAGAAGCACCTGAGTCTCACACTGCAGACACTATAATGTAGCAGGTAACTGCTGATGGGTCAGCAGAGAGGTGTTTCTGGACAGCTCTGGCAGCGGTAAATTGGTGCCTGATGCTTGATGCTAACATTAATACAGCAGATGTCTGAACAAAGCTCTTTTAGGTTTCGGCATGCAGCTCAATCCTGTACACTGAGGGGAAAATGTCAGCCCAGGAGTGGAAAACTTAAGGTTAATTCTCAACCAGGGCTGAAGCAGATGTGGTGGAATGCACTCTTTCCTGAACATGAAGGAAATCAATGTTATAAAGCAAAAATGTGTTCTTTTTTCTCCTCTGCTTCAGAACAATGAGGCCTTCAAATGGTTTCTTGTCAGCTTTTCCCCCTCTGTATTGCTTTTTCCATGAACATTCAGGCAAAAGGGAAATACACGGTGGTAACTGACCTGTAACCTGAGAAGAATTCTCTTCATTCCTGTACCCTGGGCATTTCCACAGACACACAAAAAGAGATCAGTTTGAACACAGTTATCACAGTATCACCAAGGTTGGAAGAGACCTCAAAGCTCATCAAGTCCAACCCTTTCCCACAGCCCTCCAGACCAGACCATGGCACCAAGTGCCACGTCCAAACCTGCCTTGAACACCTCCAGGGACGCTGACTCCACCACCTCCCTGGGCAGCCCAGTCCAGCAGTCAATGACTCTCTCAGGCAAGAACTTTCTCCTCCCCTTCAGCCTAAACTTCCCCTGGCACAGCTTGAGACTGTGTCCTCTTGTTCTGCTGCTGCTTGCCTGAGAGAAGAAAGCAACCTCCTCCTGGCTACAACCACCCTTCAGGTAGCTGGAGACAGCAAGAAGGTCTCCCCTGAGCCTCCTCTTCTCCAGGCTAACCAATCCCAGCTCCCTCAGCCTCTCTCCATAGGGCTGTGCTCCAGGCCTCTCCCCAGCCTCGTTGCCCTTCTCTGGACACCCTCAAGCACCTCAATGTCCTTCTTAAATGGAGGGGCCCAGAACTGGAAATAGGACTCAAGTTGTGGCCTAAGCAGTGCAGAGTCCAGGGAGAGAATGAGCTCCCTGCTCCTGCTGGCCACACTATTCCTGATGCAGGCCAGGATGCCATGTTATTTCAAGCCTCCTTGTTCCTCCCCTGGGATGCAGATCCCTTTTCACCACCTTGTCAATATCAGAAGGTCCAGCACAGTGAGTCAAGCTCACCACTGATGCAAACACAGTGAAAGGTTCACATGAAGCATTATCCTCCCCTGGACAAAGCTACAGGTCTACCAACAAGAAATACTTCTGCACACAGTTTCTTTCATTGCAACATGACACAGGTGATGCCCAAAGACCTATGGCTTGTAACTCCCTTCCCAAGTGCATGCCTCCCCCTTTTTCTCCTCCTAAGCACTCTGATACAAACGTGCACCACATAATACAACTCCTTCAAACACCATCAAGCAAGTCAGAAGAGAAACTCAAATATACAAGTTAATTATATTAGAAGCAGTCTTCCCTATTCTTTTGCCACTGCAAAGTTAAGTGCTCTGAGCCTGTCAATCCTTTAGCCCCTGAACATCTAAACCTGCCTAAAAATGCAAGAGGAAGCATTAAAACAACAACTTACAGGCATAATCTGTTCTTTTTTTCTAAAATATACTTTCAATAACACTGCAAAAATGTCACGGAACGCTCCCTGCTACATACTGCCACTTTAATGTAACTGACAAGCAGCCCAAAAGCACATGAAGATGCTCAGCCACACTGCTATGTCAGTCTACTACAAATTAAAACCTCAGGGACTTTAGAAGGCTTAGAGAGCAGCAGAAATGCTACTAAGACAGAGAAACAAACTTAAACTGATGGCAAGAATTACAGTTGTGAAATAATGTTCACTTTGAAAAAATATTATTTGTTCTTCTTCTGTACTGTCTGTACTGTTAGAAGTTGGCAGATAGGTTGCCACAGAACGACAGAATGTTAGAGGTTGGAAGGGAACTCCAGAGATGAGCCAGACCAATCACCCTGCCAAAGCAGGATCACCCAGGGGAGTTCACACAGGAATGTATCCAGGCAGGGTTTGAAAGTCTCTAAGGGAGGAGACTTCACAGCCTCTCTGGGCAGCCTGTTCCAGGGTTCTGTCACACTCACTGTAAAGAAGTTTCTCTACATGTTGAGCTGAAACCTTCTCTGTTCCACTTTGTATCCATTGCTCCTTGACTTATTGCTGCTGACCACTGAAAAGAGCTTGGTCCCCTCCACTTGACACCCATCCCTCAGCTATTGATGGACACTGCTCAGATCCCCTCTCAGTCTTCTCTTCTCCAGACTACACAGCCCCAGGGTTCTCAGTCTCTGTCCACAGGGGAGATGCTCAGATCCTCCAATCATCCCTGTGGCTCTGTGCTGGACTCTCTCCAGCAGGTCTCTGTCTCTCTTGAGCTGGGAAGCCCAAAACTGGATGCAATACTCCTGCTGTGGTCTCATCAGGACTGTCCTTGGAATACCTGAAGTCTGTCCAGTTTTGGACCATCTGTCTCACCAAGATGAAAGTTGTTAACAGTTGTAACTTATCTCACCATGGTGAGATAGAAGCCAATGCCACAGAAACATAGCCATACATGCAAGATGTAGGAGTACTTTTAACCTTCCTTCCCAAAGCAACAGCAGAGTGCTCTAGGACTCCTGGCTAGCACCACAGCTTGGAGGAAGAAGAGGCACTTAAACTGCCAAATACTCACAAATAAGACTGGATTCACTTTGTCAGGCATTCCAGTGACTTTTCAGTCATAATCAGTTATGGACTGAATGAATAAATAGCAGGAGGACCAAACCACAGATTGTTCACAGTCAGGAAGAACAAAGACATTCATAGTTCAGCTTTTATTGCTCACATAACCTTGCCTCAACAATCATAGAATGACAAGGTTGGAAGGGACCTCAAGGATCATCTAGTTCCAGCCCTCTGCCATAGGCAGGGACACCTCCCACTAGTACAGGGCACTCAAGGCCTCATCCAACCTGGCCTTGAACACCTCCAGGGAGGGAGCAGCCACAACCTCCCTGGGCAACCTGTGCCAGTGCCTCACCACCCTCACTGCAAACAACTTCCTCCTAACATCCAGTCTAAATCTCCCCTCTGCCAGTTCAAACCCATTGCCCCTTGTCCTGGCATTGCAAGACCTTGTCAATAGGTACAATTTCTCTACTGTTTGCACCCTGCCTTACACACTTATGTTTAAACTGTTCTACACAAAAAAATCAACAAAACATTGAGGAAATAAATTCAAATCAAAAAGAAGTCAAATGCAAAAGACTCTCCAACCACTCAGTGTTTTATTAGTCAAAGAGCCATCCCTCTATCTGGCAATCTGGCTGCCAGTCTTCATGTGTGTGGATGGATTGTAGGTGCCCTTCAGATAGCCTTCCAGTATCTGAAGGGGGCCTACAGGAAGGCTGCGGAGGGACTATTGACAAGGTCTTGCAATGCCAGGACAAGGGGCAATGGGTTTGAACTGGCAGAGGGGAGACTTAACACTGGATGTTAGGAGGAAGTTGTTTACAGTGAGGGTGGTGAGACACTGGCACAGGTTGCCCAGGGAGGTTGTGGCTGCTCCCTCCCTGGAGGTGTCCAAGGCCAGGTTGGATGAGGCCTTGAGTGCCCTGTGCTAGTGGGAGGTGTCCCTGCCTATGGCAGGGGGCTGGAACTAGATGATCCTTGAGGTCCCTTTCAACATCACCATTCTATGATTCCTCCAAGTTGCTACAAGAATCCAATCCTGGTAAGATGTTTGGGTTTACAGCTATAGTTATGCTTTGAAAAGTGATGCTGTGCCCACGGGAGGAAAGGGATGAGCGATGCAGTTAAGCTGTCTGTGCTTGCAGCAAGCCTGAAAGCAAGCTAAGCATTACAGCATGTGGAACTGATGGGACTTGGCAGAGCTATGAATGGAGAGAGACAACCAAGAGAACAACGTGGCTCAAGAACAAAGCAGACAACCACATTCTGACAAATTTAGCTCATCATTTAGCAAAACAGACTAACAATCTGCAGCAAGGCAGCCAAACCAAGTGATAAATGTAAGCCCAGTAGAGAAAAAAAAATCATGAGCCGACAAAATAACTCCCAACAACAGTTTATGAACAGATGTTTCATGCAATTTATGAACAGATGTTTTACAGGAACAAACTAGAAAGTTGCAACAAGTTGTTGTGTTTGTTTGCTTGCTTTTAAAATAAAGATTATTGTGACATTATTCTTCAGTGGGGACAAAAAGCAGTCAGCATTTTGTTTCAGCTGGTATTAGTGTGCTTAATGCACACCCCAAAGCTGCAGTTGCTCAAACAATCCTTAAGCCCCATAATAAACACTGAAATGAACAAAATAATTGTAAATGGACATCTGGGTCCCTTTGTTTGTTTTGGACTGGGGTGGTTGGGGAATTTGTTTTTGTAATTTAGCAATTTAGAGTGGAAAAGGAACAGGAAAATGCATATGGTGCCCATAAATACTATTGTTTTGATGAATGTAACATACAACACTTCATCACAGTCCTAGAATCAGCCAGGTTGGAAGAGATCTCCAAGCTCATCCAGCCCAACCTATCACCCAGCCCTAGCCAATCAACCAGACCATGGCACTATGTGCCCCATCCAGGCTTTTCTTCAACACCTTCAGGGAGGGCAACTCCACCACCTCCCTGGGTAGCCCATTCCAATGCCAATCACTCTCTCTGGCAAGAACTTCCTCCTAACATCCAGCCTGAACCTGCCCTGGCACAGTTTGAGGCTGTGTCCTCTTGCTCTGTCCCTGGGTGCCTGGCAGAAGAGCCCAACCCCCGTTGGCTACAACCTCCCTTCAGGCAGTTGTAGACAGCAGTAAGGTCTGCCCTGAGCCTCCTCTTCTGCAGGCTGCACACCCCCAGTTCCTTCAGCCTCTCCTCACAGGGTTGTGCTCCAGGCCCCTCCCCAGCCTTGCTGCCCTTGTCTGGACACCTTCCAGCACCTCAACATCTCTCCTGAATTGAGGGGCCCAGAACTGGACACAGCACTCAAGGTGTGGCCAGACCAGAGCTGAGTACAGGGGCAGAATAACCTCCCTTACTTTATAGTCACAGGTTGTACAGAAGAAATATAAAAACACCTCATATGTTTTAAGATGCTACATACATTATCAGTAATCAGGAGATTTAAGGGATGCAGAGGTGAACAGGTCTAGCAGGTTTCTCTTCTCCCTTCCTGTGCTGGTCTGAGGCTAATTGGAATATTTTAATAGAGAAAATTATATTATAGGCTGTGAAAGGAAAACAATGGTGATGCCTGCTTATAGGTTTGCTGAGATGTTTAAAAGAAGAACTCAAAACATAGATAAGTCTGTCTCTGGGGCACAGTATCTCAGGTTGTCTAGCAGCTTCTGGTTCTTTCTCCTCTCTGCTGAGTAACCTCCCTGACCACTTTTCTTCTAACCCCCCTGGTTGATCCTCAAAACTCACCTTGCACATAAGGTAAAACTTGGGGTAAGGTAGAGGGGTGGGGAGAAGGTGGAAGGGTGGTTGGGAGCCCCTCCTGGGGTCTCTGATTTCTGGGAGGGGAGTTGTGTTTCTGTATTCCCTTTAACTTGTCTATGTCTGTAACTATTCCTGTCTGTTGTGTCTATCTCTGCTTGTACATTGTGCTGAGCTGTAAATAGAGCTTCAGTCCTTAACTTCCAGCTGGATGAGTTCTAGTCTGGGTCACCTGTGGTGACAGGTTGGACTGGATGATCTTTGAGGTCTCTTCCAACCCTGGTGATACTGTGATACTTTACAAAGCATGGGGGGTGGGGAACTCCCAAACCATCACACTTCCCAACCAGATGCATTTTGAAAACACTGCTAGTTCACATAATTTTAAAAAATTGACTAATAATAGACCTTCAGCAGCAGGAAAGGAACTACACCACTCTGTGAGGGATATTGCTGCTGTACAGCAGCTCAGGTGCATGTAAGAACTTCCAAACGCGCTGACACGGTACACACAAAGCCAGACAAGCAGCTTGGCTATTGCTGCTTGCAGCAAATGCTGCATTTGCTGAATGTAAACATACACCTACTAGAGGCTCTGCACCTCCAGAATGCACAAAGCTGATGTTCAGAGTCCCAGCTGACTGGATGAATTTTGTCTGTGGCCAAGCATAACACTGCTTCAGAGCCTCGCACTCTGTCAAGGGAGAAATTCTAATCAGATCTAACAAGGGGCTCACTGCTTCGGCACAGGTGGCAGAAAAGAGTTTCCACATCACATCAACTCAACTGCTAAGGAGAATTATAGAGGACATGCTTTCAGAGCTCTGGAATGAACACACATTATATTAGAGGCCTTGCCTTCAGGAAAGCATCCTGTAAGTTACTAATAATGCATTGACTCAGGCAACAGCAGGTATGGTGAATCGAGGCTGGGTTTCAGACATTCTCAGTGGCATTCACCTGTGCATGTGATGGTTTGGGAGTTCCTTGCCCCCCCCCCTCCCCACGCCAACACACACATTTTGTAAAATCCCCCAGACTAGGCTCAGCCAGCTGGAAGTTAAGGACTGAAGCTCTATTTACAGCTCAGCACAATGTACAAGCAGAGATAGACACTATAGACAGGAATAGTTACAGACATAGACAAGGTAAAGGGAATACAGAAACACAACTCCCCTCCCAGAAATCAGAGACCCCAGGAGGGGCTCCCAACCACCCTTCCACCTTCTCCCCACCCCTCTACCTTACCCCAAGGTTTGCCTTACATGCAAGGTGAGCTTGGAGGATCAGCCAAGGGGGTTAGAAGGGATGTGGTTAGTGAGGTTACTTGGCAGAGAGCAGAAGGCCAGAAGCTGCTAGACAGCCCCAGAGTGTCTGCAAGCCTGAGTGTCTTTGTTTTGTATTCTTTTCTTATCCATCTCATCAAGCCTATGAGTGAAGCAGACATCACCATTGTTTTCCTTTTCACAGCCTATAACTTTCTCCATTAAAATACTCCAATTAGCCTCAAACCAGCACAGTGCTACACTTCACTTACAAGGATGTGTGGTGGAAGATGCTTCACAGTGAGCCTCTTAGAATTGTAACATTTACTCTTCAAAATGATGCACTAGGAAGGAAAAAGTGATGCAAGGATGATTAAAAATAATTCAAAGAGCTACAAGGGGGGGAAAAGAAAGCACTTAAATTGTAGGAGCAGGAAAAACACATCTCAGCCTTCGACTAATGCCATCCTTTGTGCCCCTCTCTGGATACCACTTGTCTGTAGTAGGCAGAATTAGAAGCTGAGAATACCAGGTTAGCACTGAATGCACAATACTAACCTCATCATTCTCCACCAATTCATGCCTCTCTCTGTTTCTCACTACAACTACCCCACACAGTCAGGAGCTGCCACCATGCTAGCTCCAAGTTCCATGCTGCTGCCACTGGACATAACCTTGACATTGACCAATGTCAAGGTACAGGGAAAGGGAAGGCAAAAAACAATTACAGAACTGTTTCAGTTGGAAAAGACCTCTAAGATCGAGTCCAACCACCAACCTAACACCAGCAGGGCTATTAAAGCACATCCTGAACTGCCATGCCTACAAGTTTTTCTTCAATACTTCCAGGAACAGTGCTCCACCTCCTCCCTGGGCAGTCTGTTCAATGCCTGACCAGTCTTTCAGTAAAAAAGTTTTTTGTAACATCCAGTCTAAACCAGTGCTGGTTAACATCTTTGTCAGTGCCATAGACAGAGGAATCAGTGCAGTATCAGCAAGTGTGTAGATGGCACCAAGCTGTGTGGCACAGTCGACTTGCTAGAGGGCAGGGATCCATCCAGAGGGACCTGGACAGGCTGCAGAGCTGTGTCCAGGCCAACCTCATGAAATTCAACAAGGCCAAGTGAAAGGTCCTGCACCTGGGTAGGCACAATCCCAAGCAAAACAGCAGGCTGGGTGGGGAATGGCTGAGAGCAGCCCTGAGGAAAAGGACCTGGGGGTGTGGGGTGATGAAAAGCTCGACAGGAGCCTGCAGTGTGAGTGCAGCCCAGACAGCAACTGAGTGCTGGGCTGCAGCAAGAGCAGTGTGGGCAGTAGGGCAAGGGAGGGGATTCTCTCCCTTTACTCTGCTCTTGTCAGACCCCACCTGGAGTCCTGTGTGCAG
>VWZE01002929.1:2206-34145 GCA_013396675.1 Eubucco bourcierii
TCAGGTTGAGCTTTTCATCAATACAGACTCCAAGGTCCTTTTCCTCAGGGCTGCTCTCAGCCATTCACCACCCAACCTGGATTTGTGCTTGGGATTGTGCCTACCCAGGTGCAGGACCTTACACTTGGCCTTGTTGAATTTCATGAGGTTGGCCTGTGCCCACCTCTGCAGCCTGTCCAGGTCCCTCTGGATGGCATCCCTGCCCTCTAGCAAGTCGACTGTGCCACCCAGTTTGGTGTTATCTACCTATCCTAAAATGTCCCTCCCCAGCTTTCTTGTAGGCCCCCTTCAGATACTCAAAGGCCACAATAAGGTCACCTCTGAGTGTCCTCTTCTCCAGACTGAACAGCCCCAATCGTTCAGTCTGTCCTCATAGGAGAGGTGCTCCAGTCCTCTAATCATCCTCATGGCCCTTCTCTGGACACCTTCCAGCATGTCCACATCTCTCTTTTAACAGAGGCTCCAGAACTGGATGCAGTACTCCAGGTGAGGTCTCACCAGAAAGGAGTAGGAGGGGGGAGAATCACCTCCCTCAGCCTACTGGCCACACTTCTGATGCAGCCCAGGATCTGGTTATATAATGCCAATAGCTGACTGTCATCACTGCTTTTTTTCTGTTAAGGTGAGTTGCATGTCCATGTCAGTGAATTGGAATGAGCCCCATGAGAGGGATGGGGATAAAAACTGAATAGTCAGGCTCATGTCTAATCTAAATCCCTGCTGCTGCAATTTAAGCCTATTACTTCCGGCCCTATCAACCACAGACATGGTGAGCAGATTTTTTCCTTCCTCTTGATAACAGTTTTCAAGCCTATTAAAGGCTGTTGTAATGTCCCTCGTCAGTCATCTTTATTGAGGCTAACCAAGCCCAGCTTTTTCAGTCTGTCTTAGAGGTCCTGTCATCTGGACCTCCCATTCCTTTCCTAACTGACTTCCAGGCCCTTCCCAGTCAAAGTACATCTTTTCTGAAGTGCACTGTTCAAAAGTGGAGACAGTGTTTCAGCTGAGACCTTACCAATGCTGAGTGCAAATATTACTCCATGAATCTTCCAGATTGCAGTCCTGGTTACATATTCCATGAAGACAATTACTTGGGTTTTTTCTAATAAAACTCCTCAAGACCTGCATGACTTAGTCTCACTTATAGTTCACTATAACCCCTAGCTCTTCTCTGAAGAAGTATACCCACCTGGATAGTTCCCATCCTGAATTACTCAATTTGCCCCTAAAAGGACTCCCCATTGAATCCTAATTTTTTTCACACAATTTCTCCATCTTCTTTTGTCTTTTAACAGATCCACAGTGTTTACAGTGACATATGGGAAGTTAATACGTATGCTCTGCGTTCCACTATCCTGTCAATTAAATGAAAACACCAACAGTACTGAAGCTGTTAAACCTCTGCTCAATAGATCTTTTCACTGTGACAGGTCACAAGTCCTTCAGGACAAGTACCTCAATGTACAAGCAGATATGTACACTATAAACATGAATATTTACAGACATAGACAAGTTAAAGGGAATACAGCAACACAACTCCCCTCCCAGAAATCAGAGACCCCAGGAGGGGCTCCCAACCACCCTTCCACCTTCTCCCCACCCCTGTACCTTACCCCAAGGTTTGCCTTACACACAAGGTGAATTAGGAGGATCAGCCAGGGGGGTTAGAAGAAAAGTGGCTAGTGAAAATTAATCGGCAGAGGAGCCAGAGCCAGAAGCTGCTAGACCACCCCAGACGCTGTGCTGTGTCCCCAGAGAGAGACAGACAGAGAATGCCTTAGCTATGCCTATGTTCTCTTCCCAAAACTGTTTTTTTAGCAAGCCTATGAGTGAAATAGACATCACCATGTTTTCCTTTCACAGCCTATAGTGTAATTTTCTCTATTAAAATATTCTAATTAGCCTCAAACCAGCACANGGGAGCAGCCACAACCTCCCTGGGCAACCTGTTCCAGTGCCTCACCACCCTCACTGCAAAGAACTTCCTCCTAACATCCAGTCTAAATCTCCCCTCTGCCAGTTTAAGCCCATTGCCCCTTGTCCTGTCATTGCAGGACCTTGTAAATAATCCTTCCCCAGCCTTCCTGTAGGCCCCCTTCAGATACTGGAAGGCTACTATCAGGTCCCCTCGAAGCCTTCTCTTCTCCAGGCTGCAGAGCCCCAACTCTCTCAGCCTGTCCTCATAGGAGAGCTGCTCCAGCCCTCTGGAGCATCAAACACCTCTTTCAAATACAGCTTCTATTATCACCATGCGTAACACTGAATAATAAAATCCACTGTTTCAGCACAGTGCCAATTCCTTGCTGCTCATTTCCTTTCCTTTTCCTCCCCTCATTTCCCCCTCCTTGTACCATGGTTTTTCATGCCACAGTCCTTCAGATAGAACCCTGTATAGGGAAGGTAGGTGTGGGAAAGGTTATTAGGAAACTGACGTCCAAACTGTTACCTTTCCGGTTTCCCCACCCTCTCTCTCCCTACAAAGTCTCCTCTGTTCTCTTTTAATACTAATGAGTTCAATGGAGGTTCCTAGGCTGGAGCAATTCACAGGCTGGACTGTGCCAAAGCACACAGGCACACACCTCTGATCGCTTCCTGCACAAACACAGTCCTGCTGGCTCAACCTTCAAAATGTGGGCTGAGGATTGCTGCTGCTGCTGCTGCTGCTGCAGCCCTGTGCCGCAGCAATTCAGGCAGACTGACTTTCCAGGGGCATCAGTGCCACCTGCTCCTCTCCTCCCAGCTTTATCCTCTTGTGTGCATCCTATTTGCCATATGCCTCTACGGAGGAAAAATAAGGGTAAGTCAGAGCTTGGCTGACCTTTAAATCTCTGATAAAATATTATGTAAAAGGGCAGGAGAACTAAGAGGTCAGCTAAGAATTTAATGAGCAAAAGGAACTTCCTATCAAGCTTTTGTTGAGCAGCTCAGACATGCATGCTCAAACTTATACGCAGGGCAAACTCAAAGGAACTCCAATAAATAAACATAATTTCTGGCATGAGTTCAGGTTTACACAGCTAGAAGTGAAACCAGAAGCTGTCTTTAGTTCTCTCGTTCTGTGAATTATTACTGCAGAGTTAATAGAGTAAACCAGAGATCAGAATGTCCTTAATTCACCTTACTTCAGATTTACACCAGTGCAAAATATTAAACTGCCTGCTTTAAATTTTAGCAGAGACTAAACCACTCATCTAGACAGCCTTTAAAATCAGCTTGTTCTACAGTCTAAAGCACAGATTTCAGTCATAGAACAGACTGAACAAACAATCCCCTTTTTGCTAATTGTTAACTTCCACAGTGAATGGAGGTGAGCTGTATTATCAGTCCACATTAGCTAGAGGAACACCCACATATAAGGCTTCTGCTCTCTCCTCTGGGGTGAAGTGAAGGCCAATTCCACAATGCTCTTCACTCCCAAAAAACCAAGTATTTCCATAGCCAAACACTGAACTGAAGGTATGACAGTGTATTTGATTACTTGCTCACACCCTGTCTGGTCTCATTGCACAAGTATTCTGAAAATCAGAACAGCAACTGTTGCACTGACATCACTGCTCTTGAGAAAATGACAGCCAAGATGTTTTTCTTCTCATTACTTCTAGTAAGGAAAATATTAGAAACTTTAAGGAAATAAGGAATAATAGAAGGCTGAGCATTTGCCTTGCAGGATTAATTGATCTCCTAACAACAAACCATAATTGTCTTTACTGTCTGGTTAGGTGTTTGCAATACAAAAGCCTTGCATCACTAATGTAGAAGGCAACAACTTTATACCAAACAACAAACTCAACCAGCTGTTGCTCTGTATACAAGATGTAATGCTGAAACAGAGCCACTAAAGCAACCCCAATGGATTTTCCATGACTCAGGGATCTCCCTGGACACCTTCCAAGCTGTGAAATTGCAATTTGCTCTCCCCTTGCAATTTCCTTTGGAGAACTTATTTGTCAAACCTCCACCTAGTAAACTATTGCATAACATTGCTGCCCATGCTGCTAAATTTTTTTTCAGAAGCTATTTGTGTTATTAGTCTGGGCAGTTTTCCCTTTAATGTGATCAATAAGAGATAGAAAACATCAAAATTAAAACATATCCGTAAGTATTTTTATATAAAAGTGCAAAGAATACAGAGATATTGTCCAGGTCCCTTTTGCATACAGCACTAGATCCACATGTGAAAGAAAGGAGAGTGTGTCCAGGAAGGTTGTAGAATCCTCTATCAGATTCTCCTTAAAAGAGACCATTGCAGAACAGTACCTATGATATAGAGCAGTAGTAGAGGTTTGCTTCTAAGACATTCAAATGCAGTACATTCTGACACTAGAAGACTCCTCTACCACCTGCAATCAGCAAATGCTTCATCTCTGTAGCCCCTTTTCTGTCTGGCTACAATTCTGTACTAAAGCTGATTTAAGAAGCATAACTATTTCCAGTTTCACATCAGATAAATGAACTCACAAATGCATGAAACAAACTTGCAGAGGTATCTAAAAAACAGAAGTAATGCTCTTGAAATGTTTTCCTGTCACTGAATCTACCAACTTTTTCATTTACAGACAATAAGTACCTAGCATTAAGAGCTCTGGGACAGTGCCAGGTGGAAAGCATCTGTCTGCACTTCCTCCAGACAGAACACACCAGAGAGAGCAGCTGTGGTGGTATCTCAGTTTGATGAGTGACAGAAAAAGCCCCTTTTGATGCTTGCCTTCCAGGTGCTGCTCCCATCTGGTGCTGAAGAGATGAACAGAAAGGTTACTCATCTCTTGTATTCAGTGACACCAAAAGCTCTCCTTTACCCAATGCAGAGGAAGGTGCCAGGAAACTGTTGATCAGGAAGCTTTATACCCTAAAAGAGTGCTACTCCACCTACTCAACCTCACCTGTAGCACTTTGTGCTCCCCACTCTACAGTCGCACACCCAGGCACACAAGAAAAGATAATTTCCCTCCAACACCGGAAGAAACACTTCAGACTGCTCTAACAGTTTCCCTGAATGATAGAATCACAGAATGGTAAGGTTGGAAGGGACCTCAAGGATCAGCTAGTTCCAACCCCCTGCCATAGGCAGGGACACCTCCCACTAGTACAGCTCACTCAAGGCCTCATCCAATCTGGCCTTGAACACATCCAGGGAGGGAGCAGCCACAACCTCCCTGGGCAACCTGTTCCAGTGCCTCACCACCCTCACTGCAAAGAACTTCCTCCTAACATCCAGTCTAAATCTCCCCTCTGCCAGTTTAAGCCCATTGCCCCTTGTCCTGTCATTGCAGGACCTTGTAAATAATTCCTCCCCAGCCTTCCTGTAGGCCCCTTTCAGATACTGGAAGGCTACTATCAGGTCCCCTCAAAGCCTTCTTTTCTCCAGGCTGCAGAGCCCCAACTCTCTCAGCCTGTCCTCATAGCAGAGCTGCTCCAGCCCTCTGATTATCTTTGTGGCCCTCCTCTGGACCCGCTCCAACACTTCCATGTCCTGATAAACCACCTTGAGGACTGTTTGAAGACACAATCTACCTATACAACACAGAGGCATGACATAATTATCAACCCTTTTTTCTCCACTGTCATTTGGGCTATATGATAGCATATGATACTCTATCACTATCTGAGCAATGACCATATCTAACATGAATTGCTAATAGATGAGCAAATACAGTCCATGTAAGTTGACACATTAAGCAGATGGCCCTTCATGATTGTTATGTACTTCTCCATTTGTCTATTTTTTTAACAGTTCCTCCTGAGTTCCTGCTACACTCTGCCTTAGCTGGAATAACTGCTATAACACTTCCATCCCAACCTCTTTAACTATATGTCCTCCTCACTGGAAAATTTCACTGCTTCCCCAGCTTCAGGTGATTACTTTAACAATGGTGTTTTTTTTTTTAATTACTTTCAAAAAAATTTGTAAGGTTTTCCTGGCTCACCCTTTCTTGCTTGAATCAGGTTGAATGACAAATCACACTTCCTACATCATCTCAGACCTGGCCTTTCTCCTGTGAGCTTCATTAAAAACAGGCATCTGTCATTTAACCTCCCTTCATCAACATGAAAACTCTCTCTCCAAAAGCATAGCCAAAAGATCACCCTGACCTGGCATTTGAGCCATGTCACTTCCATCTTTGCACCTTGTCCTTGCTCTCCCTTCAGCACCACAGCTAGTTCATTTGGCATGTCTTCTTCTTCAATGCTTTAGAAAACTTTCTCCCTCTTATCTCAATCCCCATCATGATCTTTGCCCTGCCATTTCTCCTGGGTCTACCTCCAAGTGGCATCTTCTCATCCAAATTCACCTGTCTGACCTGATTCATAATAATCTCCCATTTCTTCTCAGCAGACCAAATCTAGGTTCAAATATTCTCTCTAAAAGGTGAAGAATAAGATCTTAAGAGATTTAGGTCATGTAATACATTTCTGAACAATGGAAGACAGTAATAAAGAGAAGAAAAGAAAGGATAGAAACTACAGAAGGGCAGGAATCATACTCTGAGAAATAGGACAGTTCTGTACAGCTGCCAACGGTTCTCTTTCTGCAGGAGAGGACAGAGCTTCCTATTTTAACTCAGCAGGCATTAAAGAGGAAGGAACTATATAAAAATACCTGTCCAGTTCTAAAAGAAAAGTAGGAAATTTCCTACTGTATATCCATCCATATGGAGCTGGAGAAAAAAAAGTTGAAATTAATTTATCTTTATTTGATCTTTCCAGCTAGTAAGGCTAACTTCCACTATCAACATCACCTCAGTGCTTTATCACTTTGGCTGCCTTCAGACTCAATCCAGAAAGATTCTGACTCTTTATTATAGCTTTAAAGCAACACACACACAAAAAAAAAACCCCAAATATTAATGATGTCTTACGAAGGAAAAAGGCCACGGTAGAGCTTTACTTTATTTATTAATTTATTTTTATTATTCTATAACGCTGGCTAACACCTGCAGCTCTGCCAAAATAAAATGCTGTTACTAAATCAGCTGATCAGGTATTAGAAACCTGTGCAACAAAAGATTTTTGAACAGTAAGCACATCCATCTTAGCTGCAGCTTAGAGGATCATAGAATCATCATAGAATTATAGAATGGTAAGGTTGGAAGGGACCTCAAGGATCAGCTAGTTCCAACCCCCTGCCATAGGCAGGGACACCTCCCACTAGCACAGCTCACTCAAGGCCTCGTCCAACTTGGCCTTGAACACCTCCAGGACGGAGCATCCACAACCTCCCTGGGCAACCTGTTCCAGTGCCTCACCACCCTCACTGGAAATAACTTCTTCCTAACATCCAGTCTAAATCTTCCCTCTGCCAGTTTAAACCCATTGCCCTTTGTCCTGTCGTTGTAAGACCTTGTAAATAATCCCTCCCCAGCCTTCCTGTAGGCCCCCTTCAGATATTGGAATGCTACTATCAGTTCTCCTCGAAGCCTTGGATAGCTTCCAAGCATTCAGTAGTGGAAAGACACAAGACTGGCACCTTAGCACATCCATCCTCTAGTGTCATAACCTATTCTTCTCCCTTCTTTCTGAATCTGAAGTTGCTTATCACCTGTGATTCCAAATCTAGTGCTTCTTTTATGCCACAGATGGACTACATGCATTTCCTCAGTCAGGGAACATCAAGATTATCCTGTTAAAAGCATGTAAATAAGTCTCTCAAGTCTTTCAAGCCTACTTGAGAGTGCAGTTCAAGTGTACTCAGAATACACTCGAGCACTCTTACCACAACAACTACCTTCCCCACCTTCCAGAAAGGTGGCAGTACACTCTGCTGGGGATATTCAGAAGCTAGTAAGCACCACAGAAAAAGGTAGCACCACAGAAAAAGGTAGCACCACAGATAAAGGTAGCACCACAGGCAACGTAGAATGATATAATGCCACTACTGTCTTCCAGTGGAATGGAACTGCTTTATATGAGATATTGACCAGACCAGAAGTTTTACAGTTGTGCTGGTTTGAGGCTAATTAGAATATTTTAATGGAGAAAATTACACTGTAGGCTGTGAAAGGAAAACATCATGATGTCTACTTCANAAGGCAAACCTTGGGGTAAGGCACAAGGGTGGGGAGAAGGTGGAAGGGTGGTTGGGAGTCCCTCCTGGGGTCTCTGATTTCTGGGAGGGGAGTTGTGTTTCTGTATTCCCTTTAACTTGTCTATGTCTGTAACTATTCCTGTCTATAGTGTATATCTCTGCTTGTACATTGTGCAAAGCTGTAAATAGAGCTTCAGTCCTTAACTTCCAGCCGGTTGAGTTCTAGTCTGGGTCATTTTACAAAGTGGGGGGGGGCAGGGAACTCCCAAACCTTCATATACTTTTTAAAAAGCAACAAGACCTACAAAACAGTGCAGCCCTACACAAAAAGCCTTCTAACTACACAGGTACTTTGGTTATACCTCCATTTTCTTCACATTCAAAATTCAGCAACTAAGCCCAGGTCTAGGTTTGCATTTGTTCACACTGCCCTGTTGATTCTCAGACATGGAGTGTGAGACCTGGCTCACAAATCATGCCCTTCTTATAGCATCTGGACTTCAGATATTTGCATCATAGTGACTGCTGTTTCTTACAGTTGGCCAAAGATTTAGGAGCTGCCAACCAGTTGTACCCAGTGGAAGAGAACCTGGAGAGAAAAAGTGCTGATGTTGCATTCAGAGTCACAAGCCTATCCTTATTACAGGACTCCATATTATAGGTGACTGAAGGGAGAGGTTGTCTGTGCCACAAAGTATAAACTGTAATACCTCTTATGTACTGGGACTTGAAAAGCTACAGAAAGCTGCTTATAATGCCATGTGTGTTACAATTAGGGACTTGTGCACATGGCATTCAACAAATCCAAGTGCTGGGTGCTACACTTTGGTCACAACAACCCCATGTAGAGCTACAGGCTGTGGGCAGAGTGTCTGGAGAGCAGTCAAACAGAAAGTGATGTACAGTGATGTATATTCATCGAGCCAGTCACCAGCAAGTTTGCAGATGACACCAAGCTGGGGGCTGATGTTGCTGGGTTGGAGGGCAGAAGGGCTCTGCAGCGGGACATCAAACACCTGCACAGATGGGCAGAGTCCAAGGGGATGGAGCTCAACAAATCCAAGTGCCAGGTGCTGCACTTTGGCCACAACAACCCCATGCAGAGCTACAGGCTGGGGTGGGAGTGGCTGGAGAGCAGCCAAACAGAAAGGGATCTGGGGGTGCTGATTGACACCCACCTGAACATGAGCCAGCAGTGTGCCCAGGTGGCCAAGAAGGCCAATGGCATCCTGGCCTGCATCAGCAATAGTGTGGCCAGCAGGAGCAGGGAGCTCATTCTCCCTCTGTACTCTGCACTGCTTAGGCCACACCTTGAGTCCTGTGTCCAGTTCTGGGCCCCTCAATTGAAGAAGGACATTGAGGTGCTTGAGCATGTCCAGAGAAGGGCAATGAGGCTGGGGAGAGGCCTCGAGCACAGCCCTATGGAGAGAGGCTGAGGGAGCTGGGATTGTTTAGCCTGCAGAAGAGGAGGCTCAGGGGAGACCTTCTTGCTGTCTACAACTGCCTGAAGGGTGGTTGTGGCCAGGGGGAGGTTACCTTCTTCTCTCAGGCAACCAGCACCACAACAAGAGGACACAGTCTCAAGCTCTGCCAGGGGAAGTTTAGGTTGGAGGTGAGGAGAAAGTTCTTGACTGAGAGAGTCATTGACTGCTGGAATGGGCTGCCCAGGGAGGTGGTGGAGTCACCATCCCTGGAGGTGTTCAAGGTGGGTTTGGATGTGGCACTTGGTGCCATGGTCTAGTCTTGAGGTCTGTAGCATTGGGTTGGACTTGATGATCTTTGAGGTCTCTTCCAACCTTGGTGATACTGTGATACTGCGATATTTCAGCTGAAATAAGCACTAACTTGTTGTTTGACATCCACTGCCTTGGTCAGAGTGCAGTTGGGCAGCTGCTGTTATTTAGTTGATTGGTCTGGGTGCATCTTCCAGAGTAGCCCATACACATATACCTCCCTGAGCCTGCAGCCTACACAAGCAAGTTTGCAGGCTCTAGGGGGGTCATGCAACAAATAAACGATCCCAACATTTTCCTAGTTCCTTCTGCTGCAATATGGGCATCTCCAAGTTCACTTCTCAATAAACTAACTTAAGGATCACAAGAACAAATAAAGACATGCTTCTGTCCTTCAGAAGGTCCAGGCAGAAATATTCTGAATAGTTACCAGACTGGAAAATTCATCAGAAGGGAGGCTTTTCCAGCACAGCTAGGCTAAGCTTTTCTTGTCATTAACTCTTATGTGGGAGAATGCCCCAGATTAACTGCAACAAGGGGAAAAAGAAGGCTTTAAAAAAATGTTTCAAGCCCACCAATGTTTCATCATATCCTTTGTAGAGCAGATGGCAAGATGAGGCCATACCCCCTGGGCCTGCTTCAGGGAGATAACACAAATGCTCTTCTCACTACAGATCTCAGATGACGCTGGTGTCATCATTTCGCTTGGGGATTTGGGTCAAAAGGCTTTACACTCAAATCTGGTTTTTATATAGTACAAGTGCACCCAGACTAGACTCTAACAGACAAGCAGTGGGGAGGCTACTACACAGCACAGAGCCCTCTCATGCACTTCCAGGTCGTTGATTTACACTGGCACATTTACAGACTGAATCTTTCTAATCCAATTAAAATCTCATCTGAGCTGTCAATACAGATGTGGTCTGGTTTATTTTAGTGTCTCACAGAACAGGCATTAATACAGACCTGCAGACAAACGAGTGCTTCTAAGCAAATTCTGCATTCTGGCAGCCCAGTTTCTAGCTCAGGTTCTCTCACTTCTAAAGCCCTTATTGCTCTCATGTTACCTGCCTACCCAGGAACTCCTATGGACATACATCACCATCCTATCTGAGAGCTACAGAAGAATGAATGATATACACCATTAACCTTCTGAAAAACAGCACTTTTCTCTCTCACCCTACTTCTCATGAAAATGATGGCTAGGGTACTATCATTAAACATAGGAACATGAATATGATCTATTTTCATTTCAATAGTTTCATTTGTTTGAAATGTATACACCAGCTACAGGCTGTCAGCACATTTAATAAGTTACAGCACAGGCCAGCAACTCAAATTTCTGAGGTCAAAGTTTTTTTTACAGGTCATCACATAGACTTGTCATTAAATTTTGCACCAGAAACATTGTAAGTCATACTGGTTGATAGACTTCTATAAGGCAGCTGTAAGTTGTTTTGTCACAAGCATATGCAATACCAGTGTTTGCCAGGCATAAACCAGAAAAAAAAAAGCTATAACCACCCCAAAAAAAAAGCTATAACCACCCAAAAAAAAAAAAAAAAATAATCCCACAAATTCCTAAACTTGTCATAGAAATTTATCAGCAAGCACAGTCTGCCACAGCTCCCCTCATAGCTAAACTGAGGAGGTGTGGTTTGGATGATCGAGTGGTGAGGTGGATTGTGAACTGGTTAAAGGAAGAAAGTCAGAGTTGTGATCAATGGCACAGAGTCTAGTTGGAGGGCTGTGACTAGTGGAGTCCCTCAGGGGTCAGTACTGGGACCAGTATTGTTCAATGTATTCATTATGACCACAAAGATGCTCAGAGGAGTGCAGCAGCTCTCCTATGAGGACAGGCTGAGAGAGTTGGGGCTCTGCAGCCTGGAGAAGAGAAGGTTTCAAAGGGACCTTAGGCTAGCCTTCCAGTATCTGAATGGGGCCTACAGGAAGGCTGGGGAGGGATTATTTACAAGGTCCTGCAATGACAGGACAAGGGGCAATGGGTTTAAACTGGCAGAGGGGAGATTTAGACTGGATGTTAGGAGGAAGTTCTTTGCTGTGAGGGTAGTGAGACACTGGAACAGGTTGCCCAGGGAGGTTGTGGTTGCTCCCTCCCTGGAGGTGTTCAAGGCCAGGTTGGAGGAGGCCTTGAGTAAGCTGTACTAGTGGGAGGTGTCCCTGCCTATGGCAGGGGTTTGGAACTAGCTGATCCTTGAGGTCCCTTCCAACCTTACCATTCTATGATTCTATGAATTAAAGCTCTGCAATGCTTAAGAAGCAGCTAGAAACAGATTGACAGCAGGGCGGATTACTAATTATACTCTTACTTGTGAGAGTTACCTGTCACTAAGCAGAATTTTCCACAGTCAATCAGGTGCACTGATTCTAGTAGTGGCACACAAAACTCAAAGACTTAAATATACATCAGGATTTTGTGAGATCTCTGTAAGAAAAGACTCCTCATCTGTTACTTAATCAGAAGTAGATTCTCTTCCATCGCATTCTCTATTCCTCCTGAAGCAGCTGCAAATCCCACTGACTCCTTTCCACACCCCAGCATACAATACTAAAAATTTGTTGTGGGTGCTAGGGAAGATGGAAACAGTTAATGGAAAAGAAATCCATACCAATTTACTGTTTACAGAGATAGCAGCTTTGGTTGAAGAAGCCCTTGAGATGAAAGTTGTTAGAGGGTTGGAGAGTATTTCAGAAAAGGCCACCCTATGGTTACATCTTACATTCTCTCTAGGCATCTGCTTTTCACCTCATCTTGAAACAGAAGCCAGTGCTAGGTTGTCAGCCTTCTGATCTGACAAGCTATATTTAGTATAGGTTAATGTATGGACACTATAGTTGTCCATACATTAAGCTTCACTTGCATACCCAAATCATATACTTCTTTTCATTGCTATAGAACTTTGAGGCCATGGTAATGGACAAGAATTTACTGGGCTCATGTTATAAGTGCAGTATAGAAAGATTACTGGGAGATTTCTTTAATTCTGAGATCTAATATTTTCTGTCCTGTTTCTCATCTAAATAGTATCACTCAGGCTATATATACTTTACATAAACTCCAATCTCAGAGTAGCAACAAGATGTATAATCCACTGCATCAAATATAGAACAAGGGGACACAGTCTCAAGCTGTGCCACAGGAGGTCTAGGCTCAATAATAGGAGGAAGTTCTTCACAGAGAGAGTGATTTGCATTGGAATGGGCTGCCCAGGGAGGTGGTGGAGTCACCCTAGAGGTATTGAAGAAGAGACTGGATGGGGCACTTAGTGCCATGGTCTAGTTGATTGGATAGGGCTGAGTGATAGGCTGGACTGGATGGTCTTGGAGGTCTCTTCCAACCTGGTTGATTCTATGATGCTATGAAATGGACATCGCCTTTCCAATGCAGATTGCAAAACAGCACAGCT
The DNA here is from genome assembly GCA_013396675.1 of Eubucco bourcierii. Classification (NCBI taxonomy): domain Eukaryota; kingdom Metazoa; phylum Chordata; class Aves; order Piciformes; family Ramphastidae; genus Eubucco; species Eubucco bourcierii. Next base: position 15,391 of record VWZE01002929.1, read on the forward strand.
ATGTGACCTGTGCAGGTCAAACAAGAGGGCAAAGGCATCTAAGCCATTTGATGCCAGGCATGAATAAGCAAGTGCCTGCTACTGGAATTTGCAGTATCTACCACAACAGCAAATGACAAAGTTCATCTGAAATAACTGCTTCCCTTCCTGTTTAGGTCTGTTGCTGCAACAGTACTATTTCATGGTTCAAAGGCTGATGAAATACAGAAACACAATGCCCATCCCAGAAATCAGAGACTCCAGGAGGGGTTCCCAACCACCCTGCCACCTTCTTTCCACCCCTTTCCCAGGGTCTGGCTTATGTGCAAGGTGAGTCTGGAGGATCTGCAAGGGGGGTTAGAAGCAGAATGATTAGTTGGGTTACACAGCCACAAAAAAGCCCAGGGAGAAGACACAGCAACTCAGAGAGTTGCCTATGCTTTGAGGTACTTGAACGTGTCCAGAGAAGGGCAACGAGGCTGGGGAGAGGCCTCCAGCACAAGCCCTATGAAGAGAGGCTGACAGAGTTGGCATTGTTTAGCCTGGAGAAGAGGAGGCTCAGGGGAGACCTTCTTGCTGTCTACAACTACCTGAAGGGTGGTTGTAACCAGGAGGAGGTTGCTTTCTTCTCTCAGGTAACCAGCACCACAACAAGAGGACACAGTCTCAAGCCAGGGGAAGTTTAGGCTGGAGGTGAGGAGAAGGTTCTTGACTTGAGAGAGTCACTGACTGCTGGAATGGGCTGCCCAAGGAGGTGGTGGAGTCACCGTCCCTGGAGGTGTTCAAGGTGGGTTTGGATGTGGCACTTGGTGCCATGGTCTAGTCTTGAGGGTTGTGGTATCGGGTTGGACTTGATGATCTTTAAGGTCTCTTCCAAACTTGGTGATACCTTGAAATATAATTAGCATGGTCACCTGATTCTTACACCTCACCAGCAGTATGTTACTGATCAACAGGACAGTATAGTCCTTATTTTACAGGTCCACAAACTCTAAGATTTTCCACAGCACTACACTATAAAGGAGATTTTATCCCAGAGTTGTTAATGGGAAATTGACTGTCAGGTACTCATTCGCTACAGAACCTACTATGTTCCTTCTAATCTGGCAAGTCCTCCATCTGGAGAAGTGCACAGTGCTGCGAGAGCAAGTAAGCATACTCAATCATTTGTTGTACACCCAGTGGCACTGTCATCCATACTGTCATTTGTCATCTTCCTCCCACCAAGGGAGAAGGCTTTTTTCCTATCCCTAACAAGTCTGCTAAGCGTTTAGCCCTCTAAGTTGCACCAATAAGCCAGCAGAAACTTACCACAAGTTCGGAGAATCTGGCATTGAGCTCTTCTGCTGGTGGGATTGGGACAGAAAACTCAAGAAATTGGAGGGGGTTATTGTCCTTGAGGTTGATTTCAGGGAGGTCGCTACCCCCAAAACAACAAAGAAATCCCAACGCATGACGATTCCTCTTCCGGGGCGCCATGATCATGGTGTATGATGCTATCTTCTGATCATGTTCTGCAGGAAAAAACAAAACAAAACCAGCAGTCATTAAATGATAAACAAGACCATTGGATCTGTGCAGCTTTCTGCAGTTAAAATGGTTATCACTGGACTTACAGCTGGAAGAGAACAGAAAGGTCTGTGACACAAAAGAGTGAAATGAACATTCATGCTAGCCAACATAGCTAAGCTTTAATATGTTCTTCCATGACAGTGTAGAATCACTCCTCCCAAAGTTTCTGAAAAGCTTTTACAAACTCAGTGTGCAGCTTCCCAGCAGGTAGACTAATTAGTAATGCTTAGTAGCCAAGGTTGAATGTTACCATCAAACACTAGTACTGGCCTTTCTCCCAATTCTGCAGCACTGCAATCGGAGTATCTGCAGTAAAAAGCATATACTGGATAGTTTTCCCAGAATACATGAAAGAATCCTCCAAAGGTATCCTGTTTGGTCAAAATAAACCAGACAATGAAGCAGAAATCAGTTTCTCACCACTCTGGAGCCAGACTACTGAACACTCACCCTTCATGGCCAGGACTATTTCAGCTATCCCATTTTTAAACACACGTAACTAGTTTGGGCTGCCTTACGCACACAGCGTTAATGCATGCCTTCAGATTTATATTTGAGCTGCCAGATCCCATCTTGACAGGGCCCAGACTTGAGGGCCTTTGGTATCAGGAGCATAAAGGGAGGCAGAAGAAGGCCTGAAGGAGGAGCTGGGAAGTGACTGATTTCACCACACAACACCGTTTGCGAGCAGCCCATCCAAACAGGAAGTCTCCTGCCAGCAGTTTGAAAGGAGGGATCTGTGCAGCCCAAAGAGCTGCATATTTTGCCCTTTTAAGGGACTTGTTGTTTGACAGCTCAGGAGCTTATTTGTGTTATAATGTTTAAGGACTTCACTCTTAATCTGCAGAACAGGCCATATCCATAGGGAGTGAAGCTCACTCCCTAGGTATGGGGTAGAGAAGCAGTGAGGGAGGAGGCAGGTGAACAGAACCACAGGATGCTGGTTGTTCTATCAGCAGCAACACAGCTGAGCTTTGTCAGCAGAGCGGTTGCTGCCCCAACTTGCCCTACAATGCTTTGGTCTGTTTGCTTGCCAGAACAAGGCTGCTTTGAGTGCTCTCAGAGACTGAGTAGCTGTGCTAAGAAAAGCACCTTTAGGACAGCAGTTGCATAGAGAGACTTAACATGTTGCACACAGACAGAAGTTCGAGGTCTTTTTGTGTAGAGATTAGCATGCTGGTATAAGCCCCAAACCACTGAAACCTCCACTCCATGCCACTATATACTTGGCAGGAATTACCTTGCCTGCTCTGTGCTGGGATATGTTTACCTAACACCTTCTCTTACGCTCTGGAGGGGCATCAGCTGCAATTCTCAAGTAGCTGAAAAGAAAGTGAGCTGGTACCAAGCATTGTCTTCTAGCATGCTCTATTTCCCTTGCTATCCATTCCAGTTCTGCAAGAGGTAGTGAGCAGGACCAGATCAAGGTGATGCTGCCTTCTAAAGCACATTCTTAATATTGGATTCTCACTATGAGATGCTAAACCTGACCTAACCCTGGAACTGATCTCTGACACAGATTCAGTCAACAAAACAAAGATGCCCTCAAACCTAGCACAACACTGTTAGATGGCTATACCTGTTTCCTCTCAGTGGGGAGACTTAAAAGATTCATCTGGATGGATTTGTCAGTGACATGGACAGAGGAATGGAGTGCACCCTCAGCAAGTGTGCAGATGACACCAAGCTGTGTGGCACAGTCGACTTGCTAGAGGGCAGGGATCCATCCAGAGGGACCTGGACAGGCTGGAGAGGTGGGCCCAGGCCAACCTCATGAAATTCAATAAGGCTAAGTGTAAGGTCCTGCACCTGGGTAGGCACAATCCCAAGCACAAATCCAGGTTGGGTAGTGAATGGCTGGAGAGCAGCCCTGAGGAAAAGGACCTTGGAGTCTGGGTTGATGAAAAGCTCAACATGAGTCTGCAGTGTGCACATGCAGCCCAGACAGCAACCGAGTGCTGGGCTGCATCAAGAGCAGTGTGGCCAGCAGGGCAAGGGAGGGGATTCTGCCCCTTTACTCTGCTCTTGTCAGACCCCACCTGGAGTACTGTGTGCAGTTCTGGANGTATTTTCCATTTGAAACCACTCTGTGATTCTATGGTTACCTTCTAAATTACTCATCTATAGCTCCCGTTGAAGCTGCACTGACTACAACATCATTGACAACACTGGCACAGGTTGCCCAGGGAGGTAGTGGCTGCTCCCTCCCTGGAGGGGTTCAAGGCCAGATTGGATGAGGTCTTGAGCAACCTGTACTAGTGGGAGGTGTCCCTGCCTATGGCAGGGGGTTGGAACTAGCTGATCCTTGAGGTCCCTTCCAACCTTACCATTCTATGATTCTATCTCCCATGACATCCCAGTGAGCAAGCTCAGGAAGTGTGGGATGGAAGAGCAGACAGTGAGGTGAATTAGGAACCGGTTACAAGACAGAGTTCAAAGAGTGATGATCAATGGCACCAGGTGCACCTGGAGAGCTGTAACTAGTGGAGTGCCCCAGGGATCAGTGCTGGGGCTGGTGCTATTCAACATCTTCGTCAATGACACTTACAAGGGTGGGGACAGACAGACAGACAGAGTCTGCTCAGCAAGTTTGCTGATGACACCAGACTGGGAGGCTTGGCTGACACAGCTGAAGGCTGTGTGGCCATCCAGCCAGACTTGGACAGACTGGAGAGCTGGGCACAGAGGGACCAAATGAGGTTCAACAAGGACAAGTGTAGAGTCCTGCACCTGGGGAGGAATAATAAACTGCACCAGCACAGGTTGGGAGGTGATCTGCTGGAGAGCAGCCCTGTGGACAGGGACCTGGGAGTGCTGGTGAATAACATCCATGGGACAGCTATGTGCCCTTGTGGCCAAGAAAGCCAATGGAGTCCTGGGGTGTATTAGGAAGAGTGTATCCATCAGATCAAGGGAGGTTCTCCTCCCACTCTACTCTGCCCTGCTGAGACCTCATCTTGAGGACTGTGTTCAGTTTTGGGCTTCCCATTTGAAGAGGGACAGGGATCTGCTGAAGAAAGTCCAGCAGAGGGCTACAAGGATGATGAGGGGACTGGAGCACTGCCTGATGAGGAGAGGCTGAGGGACCTGGGGCTCAGTCTGGAGAAGAGAAGACTGAGAGGGAATGTAATAAATGTTTATAAATATCTGAGGGCTGGGGACAGGCTCTGCTCACTTGCTCCCTTGATAGGACAAGGAGCAATGGATGTAAGCTGCAGCACAGGAGGTTCCACCTCAACACAACAGGGAACTTCTTTACTGTAAGGGTCACAGAGCACTGGAACAGGTTCCCCAGAGAGGCTGTGGAGTTTCCTTCTCTGGAGACTTTCAGTGCCTGTCTGGATGTGTTCCTCTGTGACCTGAGCTAGATTGTATGGTCCTGCTCTGGGAGGGGAGTTGGACTCAATGATCTCTTGGGTCCCTTCCAACCCCTGACATCCTGTGATGCTGTGATTAAGTTCTTAAAAGATTTCACAAATGAGTGTTAGAAGTTGAACGTGTCCACCACAGGCCATCTTCTCCTGAGTGCAATGCCCTTTATGCTAGTCTGGTCACAGATGAGCTTAGAACACATTACTCTGGCAAAATGTTGTTTTGAAAAGAACTCGAATCAATGACACAAACCTGATCTACTTTCACATCAGTTAAATTATAAAACCAAGTTCTGGCCCACTGTCTAGATGTTTCCTCTCCAAGCATTAAAGGAGTCATCACTGTTTAGTCTGGTGAGAAGGATGAAAGTAGATCTGATCAATGTCTACCAATATCTGAGGTGTGGGTGTCAAGATGAAGGTGCCAGGCTCCTTTCAGTGGTGCACAGTGACAGGACAAGGAACAGTGGGTACAAGCTGGAATACAGGAGGTTCCACCTCAACACAAGGAGGCACTTCTTTATGGTGAGGGTGCCAGAGTGCTGGAGCAGGCTGCCCAGAGAGGTTGTGGAGTCTCCTACTCTGGAAACATTCAAAACCTACCCGGATGTGTTCCTACCCTGGGTGATCTTGCAGGGTGTTTAGACTGGATGATCTCTGGAGATCCCTTCCAACCCCTAACATTCTGTGACTGTGTGATTCTCTGGGGCATGGACAGTGAATCTTCATTGGAAGAATTAAAGTAACAGGATTATAACATCTTCCTCAGGTTAAGACTGGGTAGCACTCCTCCAAAAGTGGTATTTTACCAGGAAATGAGTACCATGTAAATGGGCATGAAAGCAAACATTTCCTACTGCTTTGGTGAAGGCACCACAAGCTGTGTCCTGGAATGATATTTCATTACCCAGCTTTCATTTCAAGCAGTTCCACCTAAGAGCTGAATGGTCAAGTCTCCAGGTCTTTGCCATCCAGAATGCTGAAAAATATATCACCTAGTGTTTGTTCCTCTGGTGGGATTTTGGTGTTGGGTTTTGGTTTGGTTTGGTTTGGGTTTTTTTACTTTCACTTATTTTTGTGTTTTGTTTTGCTTGGCACCTTTGTCTGGGCTTTTGGTTTTGTTTTATTTGTCTGTTGTTGGGTTTGCTTTGCTTTGGTTTTGTTCTTTTAATACAAAATTGCCATCTGTTCCTTGGGACACTTACTCAAGGACCTCAGCAAGGCTACTTAGCTTTTACTGCTCTTCCAAAACACACAGAACTCACACAAACAGTAACTTTATATTGCCTCATTTTCAGAAAACATCACTCTATTACACAAGTCATACTTTTTAATGCTGGTATTTTCCAGGTGTGATGGTTTGGGATTTACCCCCCCCCCAACCCTCCCTGCTATGAAAAAAACACCCAGACTAAACTCACCTTCCACGTAAGCCAGACCCTGGGGCAAGGTGGAAAGAGGGTGGAAGGGTGGTTTGGACCCCCTCCTGGGGAAGTGAATATTTAAGTAGCATGTAGGAAATTAATTCTGACACAGACAGAAAAAAAAAGGCACTTTTGTATTGGCTACATCACTGTAACTGCAGATAGGTGAAGTGTTTCAATACTTTTAAAATAAGGATGATTGAGGAAAGCAAGAAAGAGGAATCCAGCACAAGTATTTCAGAATTGAATCATTTAATGGCTGGATGATATTTAAGCCTACCAGCCACATGATTCTGAGGGTCACTTACTTAAGTTACACTCTTTGTATTATTTCAGAACTAACTAGAACTCCTTGATTTTTGTTGGTGGATATAGTTTTAAAGAAAACATCTTCTGATAGCTCATTAAAGTGATAACGTTTTCTTTTTCTTCTCTCTCTCTTGCCTTTCCTTTGTCAAGAACAAAACCTGGGGGAAATGTCCTTCCAAAGGATGTGGAGAGGAAGCGGGGTAGGCAACAAAGAAAATGAAGAAAATAACATCTTTAGTTTTTGAGGTAAGAATGCTGTCATAAAAATGTATGAAAACAAGAAAAGGTGGGCATTTTACTCTAAGGAATGCTCTGCTGCCTTTCAACTTCTTGCAAGTAAAGTGGTTGCACAAACAAAACATTTGCAAGTATTTATATACACCTCTAGTAAGAATCAGTGGGAAATCTCTCACTGGAGAGAATCCCACTATTACACATAACTCCCTCCCACAGTCCCTCTCAGTTGTACTGGTTTACCCTTTTGTGCAACACAAACAAGTGGGTGTCATTTCAGCAGCTAACCACACACCCGCTCCTCACGGCCATCAATCCCCCTTCTGCTTCCCAGCCGCATCTGTAGTTCGGCTTAGGTCAGGAGTCACTGTCTGGAACGTTGCCCAGGGTCTAATTATAACAACGTCCTCTTCCTCTGACAGGGTGTACGTGTTCATTTCTAAACCATTTGGCCCAATCCCCAAACATAATTAAGCTAATGTAATTTTTCCAAGTCTTATCAAAAGCTTTAGCCACATGGAATGGGATCCATGCTAACTGCACCCAAGGGCCCTCTCTCAGTCACGGGTTCTGAATTGCTTCTTCAGTCTCACTCTTTTCATCATTCTCATTTCAGGAATCAGAATTGTCATACAAACATATCCTAAATCACCTGTGTTCCACAGACACCTGAAACTGTTATGCCAGCAGTCCTCCTCTGCAAGAGAGCTGATTAACCACAGTTTTTGCTTTGGAAAAACAGAAGCAAGAAAACTCTGCAGGTAAACTAAACACATGCAGTCCTGCAAAACCAGTTTGCAATAGAAGGAAACCCTAATAGAAAACACTGATGTGCTCACTTCCAGAGCTGCAATTCCACTGAACATCAACAGTCATGTAGGGTGAGTGGATGTAGTCAGAGCTCTCACCTGCTTGGGAACCATGGAACTAAAAGCATGATGCAGAATTACTGTCCAACATTGGTTTATGCTAACAGAAGAGGAAATTAAGTCAGTCACTTCCATTTCCCCATAAATCTCTGTCTTTATGGCAGAACAAAACACATAAACATGATGGATTATCACAGGAGTAGAAAGAAATCCAAATTTGTGCTGGGTAGGAACATCAACCAAATCACTCTCCACTTCCAAATCCAAGCTAAATCTCTGTGCTATCCAACTATTAAATAATAAACCACCAGAACGTCATGGAATTGTACTAGCTACCTTCATCAATACTTACTGATGATGAAATGGAGCAGATAAGCACCATGCTCAACACTGTCAAAAGACACCCACTGGGTAAAGCTAAGGAGCTCCATTCTGATCCTGTGCTCACTCCCATGGACCATATTGCTTCTTCAAAACATATGTGGTGAAATTTATGAGCTTCACAGCATGTTCCAATTACCATGGGAATATTCCATGCATGTCACATGCAACGTGACAGATGTGAGAAGCAATACACAGCAATTGCAGCATGGGCAATGGGGAAAGGGGGTAGGTAGCAATCTACCTGTTTTATCTGCAGTATTAACCCAACTGCTTTGATTTGGATTTACCACCATACTAAGGAATGCTCTGGTCTCCAGAGCACAAAACAGCAATTCCATAACCAACTATTTAAAAATCTATACAGTTAAAACCTTTCTTTCAGGAAGGAGCATTGTTCATCTTGAAAAGTGCACCTGTTAAATATCATAGAATCATAGAATGGTAAGGTTGGAAGGGACCTCAAGGATCATCTAGTTCCAACCCCCTGCCAGAGGCAGGGACACCTCCCACTAGTACAGCTCACTCAAGGCCTCCTCCAGTCTGGCCTTGAACACCTCCAGGGAGGGAGCAGCCACAACCTCCCTGGGCAACCTGTTCCAGTGCCTCACCACCCTCACTGTGAAGAACTTTCTCCTAACATCCAGTCTAAATCTCCCCTCTGCCAGTTTAAACTCATTGCCCCTTGTCCTGTCATTGCAGGACCTTGTAAATAAACCTTGTAAATAATATGTTGGACAGAAAGGCGTCAAACACAAAACAGATCACAGGAAAGAAAATCCAGGACAATCAAGTGAGGTGTTGTGCAGTGATGGGCACTCAGTCCCAGTGAGCCATGGTCCATAGTTAAAGGTTCCTCAGGAGCAGAGTGATCAGTTTGCAAAGCATTGTGTGCTTTGAAGGCAGTTCATTAGTTTTCCCTCCCACAACACATCGAATGCAGATCTCAAGGTGGTATAAGAACTCCGCAAGCCAGCGCAGGCATTCTGCTTTAGACACCATCAAAACTGAGATGGTTGAGAATTTCAAAGCCTTCCAGAGACTTAAAAATTGTCTAATTTTTTTTTATAGAATCATAGAATGGTAAGGTTGGAAGGGACCTCAAGGATCATCTAGTTCCAACCCCCTGCCATAGGCAGGGACACCTCCCACTAGTACAGGTTACTCAAGGCCTCATCCAATCTGGCCTTGAACACATCCAGGGAGGGAGCATCCACAACCTCCCTGGGCAACCTGTTCCAGTGCCTCACCACCCTTACTGTAAAGAACTTCCTCCTAACATCCAGTCTAAATCTCCCCTCTGCCAGTTTAAGCCCATTGCCCCTTGTCCTGTCATTGCAGGACCTTGTAAATAATCCTTCCCCAGCCTTCCTGTAGGTCCCCTTCAGATACTGGAAGGCTACTATCAGGTCCCCTCGAAGCCTTCTCTTCTCCAGGCTGAAGAGCCCCAACTCCCTCAGCCTGTCCTCATAGGAGAGCTGCTCCAGCCCTCTGATCATCTTTGTGGCCCTCCTCTGGACCCGCTCCAACACTTCCATGTCCTTCCTGTGCTGAGGGTTCCAGAACTGCACACAGTACTCCAGGTGGGGTCTGACGAGAGCAGAGTAAAGGGGCAGAATCCCCTCTCTTGCCCTGCTCGCCACGCTTCTCTTGATGCAGCCTAGGACTCGGTTGGCTGTCTGGGCTGCATGTACACACTGCAGACTCATGTTGAGCTTTTCATCAACCCAGACTCCAAGGTCCTTTTCCTCAGGGCTGCTCTCCAGCCATTCACCACCCAGCCTGTATTTGTGCTTGGGATTGTGCCTACCCAGGTGCAGGACCTTACACATGGCCTTATTGAATTTCATGAGGTTGGCCTGGGCCCAACTCTCCAGCCTGTCCAGGTCCCTCTGGATGGCATCCCTGCCCTCTAGCAAGTCGACTGTTTTTTTATTTATTTATTTTTAATTCACTTCTCTATCTCAGGACGTGTTTCCTAGGTGAGAAAAAAGCAAGGGCTATTTGAAGGCTGTCAGGTGTAACTGTACCCATGAATGTACTTAACGCAACGTGTCTGTCAAAAATCTGTTTATTTTTAACACTTTAAGAATGCTCAGGATGTCCTGGACAACTAATGAGCACTAATCTTAGCCTGTTAATGCCTACAAATCCTATATGTATCACCTGATATCAGCTTATGAAAACCAAAAAAAAAAAAAAAAAAGCTGAAAGAACCTTTCCATTTTGAAAGGTTAATTTGCAACACTTTCTCTGTCTTTATCTGAGTAAAGGGGGGGGAGGGAATCTTTTAAAAAACACCACAGGAAATAATAAAACTCAAACAACAGGGAAAAAAAAAAAAAAAAGTACCAGAAGGTTCCTCAAGTTCCAATCCATTTATCTATGTAAATCATATTCATAGAAAAACAGTTTAGAAAGAACAGGCAAATAAAGATCCAGAATACAAAGTGGAGAGAGCAACAAAGCAGTTAGGATCATAAAACCAGACAGTAATCATCTGCTGTTTTGTTGCACCTCTTCTGCCACCTTTTAGTCAAGGGCAGATGAATAATTGTCTATATGTAACTGAATAATCCATTCATTCTTTCACCTGCTGAGAGGCTATTTTATTTTCACTAATGTCTTATTTTATTATTGCTGACTCCACACAAAAAACTGCAGGGTCAAAACTAACCTGTCCTCCTAGACAAGTATTAATTCTAATCCTCAATCTCATTTAGATGCAAGTAAATGTGCACATCTTTAGCATTTCTGAATGGTGATGTGACCACTGCAGCTTAAACTGCAAAGAGAAGTAGTAAAATTATAGAATCATAGAATCATAGAATGGTAAGGTTGGAAGGGACCTCAAGGATCAGCTAGTTCCAACCCCCTGCCATAGGCAGGGACACCTCGCACTAGTACGGGTTAATCAAGGCCTCATCCAATCTGGCCTTGAACACATCCAGGGAGGGAGCATCCACAACCTCCCTGGGCAACCTGTTCCCCTTAATGTTTTTTTCCAGAACACATTCTTCCTCTTCTCAGTGTCTAAGGATACAGGATACTTAGCTAAGAGGAGAGGCCGAGATGTCCTACTAAACAGCAACTTTGGAGGCAGGAGTGCATTTACTTAGTGCTTATTTTACCATAGATTCCTGTTCTAATTCATCAATTTCACACTTAAGCAAGCTTCTCAACAATTCAAACCATCATGGTGGTGGTTTCAATGGGGTTGAATGGGCATGGACAGAGAACATGGACAGAGGAATCAGTGCAGCCTCAGCAAGTTTGCAGATGACACCAAGCTGTGTGGCACAGTCGACTTGCTAGAGGGCAGGGATCCATCCAGAGGGACCTGGACAGGCTGCAGAGGTGGGCACAGGCCAACCTCATGACATTCAACAAGGCCAAGTGGAAGGTCCTGCACCTGGGTAGGCACAATCCCAAGCACAAATCCAGGTTGGGTGGGGAATGGCTGGAGAGCAGCCCTGAGGAAAAGGACCTTGGAGTCTGGGTTGATGAAAAGCTCAACATGAGCCTGCAGTGTGCACATGCAGCCCAGACAGCAACCAAGTCCTGGGTTGCATCAAGAGCAGCGTGGCCAGCAGGGCAAGGGAGGGGATTCTGCCCCTTTACTCTGCTCTCCTCAGACCCCACCTGGAGTCCTCTGTGCAGTTCTGGAACCCTCAGCACAGGAAGGACATGGAAGTGTTGGAGNATGACAGGACAAGGGGCAATGGGTTTGAACTGGCAGAGGGGAGATTTAGACTGGATGTTAGAAGGAAGTTCTTTACAGTGAGGGTAGTGAGGCACTGGAACAGGTTGCCCAGGGAGGTTGTGGCTGCTCCCTCCCTGGAGGTGTTCAAGGCCAGGTTGGATGAGGCCCTGAGTGAGCTGTACTAGTGGGAGGTGTCCCTGCCTATGGCAGGGGGTTGGAACTAGCTGATCCTTGAGGTCCCTTCCAACCTTACCATTCTATGATTCTATGATTCTATAAACTCTAAATATAAGCAATCTTTCTGGTCTGGTTGCAGTAATCTGGAGTCCTGTCTGTCTCTCCTTGTACCCTTCCTGATGATGCTTCCAACTTTTCTAATGATGCAGCACTGTAGTTTCAGTAATATGTATCCTTCACCTCCCTCTCAATTAAAGTGGGACTGCTACCAAGATCAATTTCCCTGTCTTTCACACTATGAACACTTTTTGCTATTCCTTTACCTCACTAAATATTACCCTAAATACACACTACTAAATATTGCACTAAATATTACTAGTTGTTGCTCTCTCTTTTCTTTTTTTTCCTACCAGCTTTACTTTTTATTCTATACACTTGTTTTTATCACTGTTCCTTTGCAATGTCTTCAATGCCTCTCACGACCACTCTCAAAACTTGCAGTGGCCTCTAGTAGCCACTTCCTACACCTCAAACTGCAATAGTCCTCTCTTTTTTTTAAGCAGATATTAAAGAGAGAAAACAATGCTGAAGAGACACCTATAGCATTACACAAGCTACAAAGACTGCACCACACTGTGTACATTTTAGGGTTTTGTGTTCTGCTGCACCAGTATCGTTATCCTTTTATTGTATTGTACTCATTGTTCTAGGTCTGGAGCTGAGGTCATAGTTTCTTCAGTGTAGGGCCTTAGTTATCTGCTTTAATCACTTATCATAGAATCATTTTGGTTGGAAAAGACCTTTAAGATCATTGAATTCCATTACCTAACTCTATCAAGTCCAGTGCTAAACCATGTGCCACGTCTGTGTCTTTTAATTACCACTGGGGATGGGGATCCAATCACCTTTCTGAGAAACCTACTGCAGTGTTTGAGAGCCCTTTATGTGAACAAGTTTCTTCTAACATCCAACCTAAACCTCCCCCAGTGCAACCTGAGGTAGTGCCAAATAGACTTAAGGTACAACACAACTAGTAATAAAAAGAGTAAGTCAGCAAAAGGTAATTACCCATCTGGAACACGGCCAAGGCAGGACAGTTCATATCCCAGTAATGATGATGCTGTAAAAGCAGCATTTAAAAGTGTTCACAAATCCATTGTGGATAAATTTATGCTTTATGAACCAATGGAAGTTATGTGATTACTTCCCTTAGCATGGCATTAGTGTCACTAGACAAGTTGTTTGCTCACGTGATGGTTCTTCTTTAAATTGCCACGATTGTGCCTGTGGGAAATAGGCTACAGAAAAGTAAACATGGGGAAAGGATCTCACAAACTCCATAGATGACACCCCAGGGCAAAACCATAACTGAAGATAAGACTATCCAACAGTAGGTCTTTTCAAACACTCTCTATAATCACCAGATTTTATTCTTGAGATAATTCAGGTGCTAAAAATCTTATTCTTAGGACTTGTCAAGAATATAGTGTAATCTTGGGGCCACGAATTCAGGAAACTACAATCCAAGTTGTGTCCATACTACCCATCATAACAGGTCTGAACTGCCTTTCTTGCAAACTACAGATCTAGAGAGAAGACCCTGGGTTAGACTCTTAGCTTTCTCTTCTTTCTTTTGGTAGCAGCTACAACAACATTGTGAAGCAGTTTCAAAGGAAAGAGTGTGAGATGACACCTTTATTGACTATAAGAACAGTATCACAGTATCACCAAGGTTGGAAGAGACCTCAAAGATCATCAAGTCCAACCCATCACCACAGACCTCAAGACCAGACCATGGCACCAAGTGCCACATCCAAACCCGCCTTGAACACCTCCAGGGACGCTGACTCCACCACCTCCCTGGGCAGCCCATTCCAGTAGTCAATGACTCTCTCAGGCAAGAACTTTCTCCTCACCTCCAGCCTAAACTTCCCCTGGCATAGCTTGAGACTGTGTCCTCTTGTTCTGGTGCTGGTTGCCTGAGAGAAGAAAGCAACCTCCTCCTGGCTACAACCACCCTTCAGGCAGTTGTAGACAGCAAGAAGGTCTCCCCTGAGCCTCCTCTTCTCCAGGTTAACCAATCCCAGCTCCCTCAGCCTCTCTTCATAGGGCTGTGCTCGAGGCCTCTCCCCAGCCTTGTTGCCCTTCTCTGGACACGCTCAAGCACCTCAATGTCCTTCTTAAATTGAGGGGCCCAGAACTGGACACAGGACTCAAGGTGTGGCCTAACCAGTGCAGTGTCCAGGGGGAGAATGACCTCCCTACTCCTGCTGGCCACACTATTGCTGATGCAGGCCAGGATGCCATTGGCCTTCTTGGTCACCTGGGCACACTGCTGGCTCATGTTTAGGTGGGTGTCAATCAGCACCCCCAGATCCCTTTCTGTTTGGCTGCTCTCCAGCCACTCCCACCCCAGCCTGTAGCTCTGCATGGGGTTGTTGTGGCCAAAGTGCAGCACCTGGCACTTGGATTTGTTGAGCTCCATCCCCTTGGACTCTGCCTATCTGTCCAGGCGGTCGAGGTCCCGCTGCAGAGCCCTTCTGCCCTCCAACCCAGAAACAGCAGCCCCCAGCTTGGTGTCATAGATTGACACAGATAGTCCCAGAAAGAAGATAAAATAGATCATGATGACACGAGCTAGACATACACATTGCTAGTCAGAATCACCACATTGCTCCTTCCGTTACAATGCAGAAATTTATTTTCCTCTACATCAAGATGAGGTCCCATGCTTTTTATAGCTCGTTTGGTATGAAATGCCTTTAATGTCATTGCTTTGAAACTGGCTCTAATCAGTAACATCTGTCAGTTCTACACATAGGAGCAGCTCCCAAGGATGAGACATCTGAAACCCAGACCTAAGCCTTTGAGGAGTTCAAGAGAAAGGTCCAAGGACAACAATCTGTAGAACAAGTTGTTTGAGTTAACCTTCTGGGCCAAAAGACCACAAATATTGGTTAGGCAGACCAGTCTAAGTCTATGGACTTGAAATCTCTGCAATATTTCTATTGAGAAGATGGGGTTTGGTTACAAGGGATGTCCATTCAGAGTGCCCCAACAGCATCAAGAACTACCATGTTCAGAAGAATGAACAAACACACCACCACCCCGTTACTGAAGCGTCCCTGTCCTGTTTGAGTCATTGTAATTTTTCCATTCTGTCACTGCCCAATTATTTCCAGATACGATGCAACTATTTTACCAGGGGATTTGGGAGTCAAACTGTTGCTGTTCTTGTCATCATTATTCTGGGTGCCTGAATTTTCCAGACAAAATAAGCAGCTGAGGGCATAAGAGTGCCTCTGTTGAGAGAGAAATAATCTGTAAGAACTGACAATGTTCTCCAAGAAAAACAAACAAATGGTAAAGGTCCAATTCCATCTTCCCAAAATCTAGCTCACCGAGTCCTGGGCTGCATCAAGAGCAGTGTGGCCAGCAGGGCAAGGGAGGGGACTCTGCCCCTTTACTCTGCTCTTGTCAGACCCCACCTGGAGTCCTGTGTGCAGTTCTGGAACCCTCAGCACAGGAAGGACATGGAAGTGTTGGAGCGGGTCCAGAGGAGGCCACAAAGATGATCAGAGGGTTGGAGCAGCTCTGCTATGAGGACAGACTGAGAGAGTTGGGGCTCTGCAGCCTGGAGAAGAGAAGGCTTCGAGGGGACCTGATAGTAGCCTTCCAGTATCTGAAGGGGACCTACAGGAAGGCTGAGGAGGGACTATTGACAAGGTCTTGCAATGACAGGACAAGGGGCAATGGGTTTAAACTGGCAGAGGGAAGATTTAGACTGGATGTCAAGAGGAAGTTCTTTGCAGTGAGGGTGGTGAGACACTGGAACAGGTTGCCCAAGGATGTCGTGGCTGCTCCCTCCCTGGATGTGTTCAAGGCCAGATTGGATGAGGTCTTGAGTGAGCTGTACTATTGGGAGGTGTCCTTGGGTATGGTAGGGGGTTGGAACTAGCTGATGCTTGAGGTCCCTTCCAACCTTACCATTCTATGACTGTATGATTCCATGTGCAGCACCGTTTTCTTACTCAGACAATTAGCAGAAGAGTATTTGCTCTGCTGTCAGATGTCATCGCCGTGTACAAAAGCTGATTTCCATTTTCACACTGCATTCAGGGCCCCTACAGAACATCAAAGCTCAATTTGCCTGGAAAGATGGCTTGGTTATAACCACCGGGAACTAGCCACAGATATAAGTGTACAAGCACTGCCTTCACTATTGACAGGCAAACCAATTACCCACATTAACATTTTCCTGGAGTTCTCCCACTGGAAAAATCGACTTATTCTTTATAGCAAATGGGTATAACTGGAGAAAAGCCCAACACAGTCAACATTTGGAGTTTTACCTGGCTTTTGTAAATGGTACTGGATCATTTCAAAACTATTTATGGTACATGGGAAAGCCAGGTTCCAGGCCACAGGTCTGCTTTCCTACTCAGTGTGCCTTCCAAAACACAGGCTATTTCTACAAGTCACTACAAACCTGTAAATAATACAGACAGCGGTTCTCAGTTCAGTTCCACATTCTGAAAAGCCTCTGATGGGGGTGATATTTTTAAAAGGTTTTTTTTTTTATGATTCACTAAATGGAAGAAACTGTCAGTAGATGCATCCCAAACAGAACAGGTCTTGGGATTGTGATGCTCTCTGTCTTAGAGACAGTTTTCATGTCAAGGCACAGACAGGGCCAAGGTGTCGTTGATTTCAGATATCCAATTTTTACACTACTTAGATTCCTGAGCTGTCAATTTGGCACCAAAACTTCACTTTCTAGAGTGCATTTAGTTAAGAGAAGTTCATATACAGCATTTTATTCCAGCATTTTAATGTTTTTTTTTCAACATTCTGACAGGGGATACTCTGGGTTCAATGTCCTGAAATCTCAACATTACGCAAGCAGGTTTGAACTTCAAGCCAGCAGCTTGGTGAAACTGTTGAACTTTTAACCTAACATGTCTGCATGAAGAATGGATATTTGGAAAGAGTACTGCTCAAGGACTTTGGGTTGTTTTCTGTGTATATTTTTAAGTGGCATCCAGATAAAATATATTTTCTGGCTGCAATAATATTTCCAGAAGGAGACTTTACACCAACACTGAAATCTGCTTTCAGAGCCATGACTTACTGCTTTAGGTTTTCAGGATGTTAAGTGTTTCACAGCACTAGAATGAACAAAGCCTCATCTGGCCTTCCAGAATCTGAAAGGGGGCTACAAAATGATGGGGACTGAATTTTTAGGATATCAGGTAGTGATAAGACTAGGGGGAATGAAGCAAAGCTGGAGGTGGGGAGATTCAGACTGGATGTGGGGAGGAAGTGCTTCACCATGAGAGTGGTGAGGGCCTGGAATTGCCCAGGGAGGTGGTTGAGGCCTCATCCCTGGAGGTGTTTAAGGCCAGGCTGGATGAGGCTCTGGCCAGCCTGATCTAGGGTAGGGTGTCCCTGCCCATGGCAGGGGGATTGGAACTAGCTGATCCTTGTGGTCCCTTCCAACCCTGACTGATTCTATGATTCTATCTATGTTTAAGACAAATTCACAGATTCGCAGATTGTACCAAATCGGAAGGGACCCTCGAAGGTCATCTTGTCCAACCCCCTTGCAATGAGCAAGGATGCCTCCAACTGCCCAGGACCACATCAAGTCTCTTCTCGAATGTCTCCAGGGATAGGGCCTCAACCACACCCCTGGGTAACCTCTTCCAGTATTTTACCAGTCTTGTTGCAAAGAACCTACTCCTTATGTCCGAATCCAATGAGCTTATTGTCTGAGTGAAAGTATTAATCAGTTATGAGAGCCTGAAAAGAAAGTGCTGCCTAAACTCAGTCGTTTTCTTTGCATGATCAGTGAGTGTTTTTTGCCAACAGTAGTATATTGCAAAGGCTGCAGTGAAAGGAGGGATAAGGGAATCTCCCCTGAAGTACTGAAATGTGAGTATCTTCTCTACAAAGCCATTCATATATGCACGTGGTCTAGAGCATAGGATACATGAGTGTGGTGTCTGTGCTGATCACTACCAGCCCTATTCTACTATCTTGTCCAGCCTGAAGAGAGCTAGTTCTAGTCTCTGAGTTTCTCATGGTCTTTTACTGTTCACAATTAAGAAAAGTTTAAGCACTGAAGATTTCCTAGAAATATCACTGACCAACACACTGTTCTTTCCAAAGGGTAGGTCATTCACTTAAAAGTACACTCAGGCACAGAAAACTGCAAAGAAGTCACATACAACGGATGTTTGGGTAGTCATCTCCAGATTTTTAAGTATCTAGAACAAGTAAATAGCTTGCCTAAAACAACAACAAGTTCTTTCAGCTTCTGAGCTGAAGCTAATTTCATCAGGTTGACAAAGATTTGAGCACACTCCACAGAAAATAAAATTCCCTCAGCTCCCCAGCACAGCTGCACATTACAAAAACAACAACAAAAGCAAACCAAAACCCCATACACTCACAAAAAGCCCAAACTAACCAACCAACCAAATCCCAAAATGAAGGTCTGCTGTACACAAATAGAACAGAAGTCTACCCTCTATAAGAAAATGAACATAATCTTTGTTTCCTTAGAACTGCAAATATTATTGTGTACAGTGATGTACATTCATCGAGTCAGTCACCAGCAAGTTTGCAGATGACATCAAGCTGGGGGCTGATGTTGCTGGGTTGGAGGGCAGAAGGGCTCTGCAGCGGGACCTCGACCGCCTGGACAGATGGGCAGAGTCCAAGGGGATGGCAT
>VWZE01002929.1:34233-54279 GCA_013396675.1 Eubucco bourcierii
CCCTCAATTTAAGAAGGACATTGAGGTGCTTGAGTGTGTCCAGAGAAGGGCAACGAGGCTGGGGAGAGGCCTCGAGCACAGCCCTATGGAGAGAGGTTGAGGGAGCTGGGATTGTTTAGCCTGGAGAAGAGGAGGCTCAGGGGAGACCTTCTTGCTGTGTACAACTACCTGAAGGGTGGTTGTAGCCAGGAGGAGGTTGCTTTCTTCTCTCAGGCAACCAGCACCACAACAAGAGGACACAGTCTCAAGCTGTGCCAGGGGAAGTTTAGGCTGGAGGTGAGGAGAAAGTTCTTGCTTGAGAGAGTCATTGGCTACTGGAATGGGCTGCCCAGGGAGGTGGTGGAGTCAGCGTCCCTGGAGGTGTTCAAGACGTGGCACTTGGCGCCATGATCTAGTCTTGAGGTCTGTGGTGATGGGTTGGACTTGATGATCTTAGAGGTCTCTTCCAACCTTGGTGATACTGTGATACTGTGATCATCGCAGGACACATACCAACATCATTGCTTGTTGTCTCTGATTCTGCACAGAACTGATCTGTGACACTGTACAGTGGTTTATCCAAATCACCTGCTGCAGCTTGTTTCGTCTCACCCTGTGGAAGCATATTTTAAAACAACTTCTTTTTTCTTTTTTCTTGCATGTTATCTCTTAAATTTATGGATGCAATATGTATGTATAAAGCCAGTAAGTAGCCATACATGGCATCTCACAGCAAGTTCAGATCTTGGCGCTGCTTCCCTGGTCAGGGAAGGACATTTCTAAGGTACATACATAGTAAGCAAGAATATCTTCGATTGGAAGAAAGACTGATTTACCATTACCTCAATTTACTACTTGCTGTAGAGAAGACACAGCAAGACAGATAACCAGTACCAAAATCTTTTTGGTAGCATTTGACATTCCCTCTGCCTAGAAACCCACCTGAACATGGAAGCACTCCCTGTTTTCACACAACACTTTTCATCTACCTCCCAGCAAACTAAGATGAACCACAAAACGTCAGAAGCTCTGAAGCACCAAGTCCAACTATGTATTTGAACTATCTGTTGTATTCAGGCAGAAATTCACTATATGTAACTCACCAATTTTCATGCAAGCTGCCAGGCTGCCACTCATTTTTAACTGTTGGCTCTTGCATCACTATATATGAAATTAAAACAGAGCTAACACTACTAAATCCCCATGTTGTACTGTTTGATTTCACTCCACACTCATATTTCAAGTAAAAGGTCCACCACAACACAGTAGCACCCTGACAATGCTTTTAAACAGAGGAAACAGTACAGAGAAGTGACTCCACCTCCAAATTTCTTGGAAAATAAAAAAAACCTACATATATGCTAGCAGATGTATAATGCAAACACTGAACCCTTACCATTGAGACCCTCTTCAGGGTAACCTCTTCTACTGCTTGTTCTGTCCATACCCTAACATCAGCCAAATGGCTACTACCCAGGAAAAGTTCTTAGTGCCGGGTGTACAGTGTTATCAGCTCTTAACCACAAAAAATCTCCACTAGGATAACCCTAGAATTAAACAAATTAAGGAATGGAAGTCTAGGGAGGAGAGTCTGTATGGGAAGCACTTTTAAGGAACTACTTCTTGGTCTGTGTCCAAGAAGAAAAAGGCTCTTTAGACAGGAGTGAGTCCATAAGGTCTTAGGACATCCTGTTCATGCTGAGATTTCAAACACTTCAAAAACTTGCTTTATTTTTAAGAGGTCATCCACGATACAGAAACAATAAATCTCCCACCAGTCCTCCTAACAGCAGCACTAATTGTCCTTAATTCTCAAAAGACATTTTATATCTGTATCAGTGTTGTGGAATAGTATTTCCAGCATCGACTGGAATACTCTACTGTAAAGGTTTGTCTTCATTTAAATTGTAATAATACAATTACCTGGTGAAACATTCTCAATTATCAAATCCCAACAAGATGCCTGTCAAGTCACCTGTTTCCCAAAAAGTTGTTTACAGTAGAAGCAGCCCTCCCAGGCAAGTAATTTTCACAGAACCACATGAGCTTCTGTGCAAAAGCAGATGAATCACAGAATTAACCAGGTTGGAAAATATCTCTAGGATCACTTAGTCTAACCTATCACCTAACCCATTAACTAAACCATGGCACTAAGTGCCTCATCCAGCCTCCTTTTACACACCTCCAGAGATGGTGACCCCACCACCTCCCCAGGTAGTCCATTCCAATGCCAATCACTCTTTCTGTCAAGAACCTTTTCATAACACGAAGCCCAAACCTGCCCTGGCAGTTTGAGACTGCGTCCTCTTGTTCTGTCACTGGGTGCCTGGGAGAAGAGACCAACCCCACCTGGCTACAACCTCCCTTCAGGTAGCTGTAGAGAGCAATGAGGTCTGCCCTGAGCCTCCTCTTCTCCAGGCAGAACACTCCCAGCTCCCTCAGCCTCTCTCCATAGGGCTGTGCTTCAGGCCCCTCCGCAGCCTTCGTGCCATTCTCTGGACACACTCAAGCACCTCAACATCTTTCTTAAATCAAGGGGCCCAGAACTGGACACAGTGCTCAAGATGTGGCCTAACCAGTGCTGAGTACAGGGGCAGAATAACCTCCCAGCTCCTGCTGGCCACACTATCTCTGATCCAGGCCAGGATGCCATTGACCTTCTTGGTTCCCTGGGCACACTGCTGGCTCATGTTCAGCTGCTATCTACCAGTACCCCCAGGTCCCTTTCTGCCTGACTGCTCTCGAGCCACTCTGCCCCAGCCTGTAGCACTGTTTGGGGTTGTTGTGGCCAAAGCTGTGGCAGAAGCTGGCACTTGGACTTGTTAAAACTCATGGCACTGGACTGTGCTCGTGTGTCCAGTCTCTCCAGGTCCCTCTGCAGAGCCCCCCTGCACTCTAACAGATTGACAGTTGCTCCCAACTAGGTGTCGCCTGCAAACTTACTAATGGTGGACTCAACATTGCTCAAATTGAAATCAACAACAGCAACAATTTAATAATGGGACTGGATGCACCTTGAGAAGGAGTTTTGTCTCAGTCATTTAATAGAGAGAAATCAACAGTGACAGTATCTTAGAAATGAGATCTCCCAGCCCCTTCAGATCAGCCACTCGGTACCAAAGCAAGAAGTTCTCTAGACTGGAAGTGGAGTCTCTAGGGACCACAATTTGAGCTTGAGTTAGTAAATACCTCAAGAGAGGAACACTTATTAGTTTCCTTATTGGGATAGACAGGACTTATTAGTACAGATGAGTTTTCTAGTTGAATAGATACTCTGCTCTATGGGACTGCAGTGTGTAGTCTGCTCCTATGTCAGCGGTGTGCACATGCAGCCCAGACAGCAACTGAGTCCTGAGCTGCATCAAGAGCAGTGTGGCCAGCAGGGCAAGGGAGGGGATTCTGCCACTTTACTCTGCTCTTGTTAGACACCACCTGGAGTACTGTGTGCAGTTCTGGAACCCTCAGCACAGGAAGGACATGGAAGTGTTGGAACGGGTCCAGAGGAGGGCCACAAAGATGATCAGAGGGCTGGAGCAGCTCTCCTATGAGGACAGGCTGAGAGAGTTGGGGCTCTGCAGCCTGGAGAAGAGAAGGCTTCGAGGGGACCTGATAGTAGCCTTCCAGTATCTGAAGGGGGCCTACAGGAAGGCTGGGGAGGGACTATTGACAAGGTTTTGCAATGACAGGACAAGGGGCAATGGGTTTAAACTGGCAGAGGGAAGATTTAGACTGGATGTTAGGAGGAAGTTCTTTCCAGTGAGGGTGGTGAGGCACTGGAACAGGTTGCCCAGGGAGGTTGTGGCTGCTCCCTCCCTGGAGTTGTTCAAGGCCAGGTTGGAGGAGGCCTTGAGTAACCTGTTCTAGTGGGAGGTGTCCCTGCCTATGGCAGGGGGTTGGAACTGGATGATCCTTGAGGTCCCTTCCAACCTTACCATTCTATGATTCTATGAATACTATATCAAGTCTCATGCTGTGGAAGGACCTTGGTGTGGAAGCAATGCTAGCAGGTCAACCAGCTAATAGTTCAGTCAGGAAAATAAATTTATGTCTTTGTATCCAGGTCTTCAAATATTTAGGCTGAAGTCACTGCTGACAAAAATCTCTTTCTTATCAAATAATAAGGTTCTTATATTCTGTAAAGCAACAATTATTTCAGACCTTTGCCAGAGAATCCCTAAAAAAAACCTTAAAAAATCATATTTACGTAGGCAAAGTAAGCAGGAAAAAAAAGGAAAAAATATCCTTCTCTTCAGAAAGATATTGGAAGTTATACTTAAATTTCTGTTTGTCTTATCAAGGCAGCAATTTCAGAGTGAATATACCACTGTAGTTAGGTTATCAGACAAGCAACTTACATTCCCTACATAGTTTCCTCCCCATGGGCATTACAGACATTCGATTAATCCTGACGGAAACATGCAGCTTTGAAGAACAAGAGACTGACTCTTCCAAACAGAAGTCAGATTCAGTTCATTGCTGGTGAAATGCTCTTCACTGGAATTGTGTCAGGTGGGCACCTGAGATTTAAATTTTTTTTTTTTTTTTTTTTTTTTTTTTTTTTTTAGTCCCACAAATATTTCATTTTCTTCAAAGGTCTTTTGAGTTGATTTTAGTGAAGTCAAAATACAGTATTCAAATAACAATTTCCTGACTCTTGGGGAACGTATGTCAAGTCTGGAGAGTAGCCAAAAAGAAGGGGATCTGAGGGTGCTGATTGACACCTGCCTAAACATGAGCCAGCAGTGTGCCCAGGTGGCCAAGAAGGCCAATGGCATCCTGGCCTGCATCAGCAATAGTGTGGCCAGCAGGAGCAGGGAGGTCATTCTCCCCCTGGACTCTGCACTGGTTAGGCCACACCTTGAGTCCTGTGTCCAGTTCTGGGCCCCTCAATTTAAGAAGGACATTGAGGTGCTTGAGTGTGTTCAGAGAAGGGCAACGAGGCTGGGGAGAGGCCTCGAGCACAGCCCTATGGAGAGAGGCTGAGGGAGCTGGGNCACTTGGTGCCATGGTCTGGTCTTGAGGTCTGTGGTGATGGGTTGGACTTGATGATGTTTGAGGTCTCTTCCAACCTTGGTGATACTGTAAAGTCACACAAACTTCAGCAGAGGCCTGTATGAACACTCGTTTTAGCTAAATTTGCTCATGAATTTTCTGTCATTAACAAAGGGAAATAAAATCCAATGGTGCTAAAAGACTGGATGAGGCACTTAGTGCCATGGTCTAGTTGACTGGATAGGGCTGGGTGATAGGTTCTTAGGTTGGACTGGGTGATCATGGAGGTCTCTTCCAACCTGGTTGATTCTGTGATTCTAAAAGCAGAGCTGAGAAGCTTTCTTCTTTTCGTAACTGAGATGTAGAATGAACGGTTAGACTGAAGATAAAACACCTTTTCACTAGGGCTTTAAAACTGTTTTCTTCAAGAAATGGGCAAGGCAGTGAGGCAGACAGATAAACTTAAATTGGATGCAATATGTCATGCTGGAACAGGAAAGCATGTATGTATTTGGTTAGTGTTGCACAGGTTTTGTTCCAGGACGTATGTGCTCAGAAGAGGTTTAATTATTAATCTTAATCTTAACCTCTGAAGGTATCTGACTACAGATTCAGAAAAGCAACGTGTGTTGTATGTCAGTTGGAAGTGAAACTGAGGGATAAAACTACAAACTTTCCTTTCAACCTTCCTTGCCCAGAAATACTCTTCCCATTCTGCCTACAACAGCTCAACCAATTTGCCTCAAAACAGAAAAAGTCATCATTGCTTCTGGTACCACTAAGCACAAGGTGCTCTCGAACTCCACAGAAAGAGTTTTGTTTTGCTCTGGTCAGGGCACAGAGGCATCTGCACCTTCACCAGCCACTGCTGGAGTGAAGAACTCTACATCAACGACTGCACTGCAACAACCTTCAGCTCTCTACATCCTGCACCAACATCAATGACATCAGTGAATATCTAAGATGTTGTTTGCTTGTTGATGTTCCTCCCTCATAGCTTGTTGATAAACCACAGAGTTCCAGCAGATGAGTTATCCTCTTGCTTTGGAGATGTACAGGGGAAAGTGACTCCAGATGCAGACTGCTTTCCCCAGTGACTGAAGAACTTACTGGGATGTATCAGTGTTCTGCATGTTTCTTAGTGGGTTTCGAGCTTTTTATACTCTTTATATACTTTTATACTCTTTTCAGAGCTTTTTATACTCTTTTCAGATACTCCAGTATCTGAAGGGGGCCTACAGGAAGGCTGGGGAAGGATTATTTACAAGGTCTTGCAATGACAGGATGAGGGGCAATGGGCTTAAACTGGCAGAGGGGAGATTTAGACTGGATGTTAGGAGGAAGTTCTTTCCAGTGAGGGTGGTGAGGCACTGGAACAGGTTGCCCAGGGAGGCTGTGGATGCTCCCTCCCTGGAGGTGTTCAAGGTCAGGTTGGATGAGGCCTTGAGTAACCTGTACTAGTGGGAGGTGTCCCTGGGTATGGCAGGGGGTTGGAACTAGATGATCCTTGAGGTCCCTTCCAACCTTACCATTCTATGATTCTATGATTTTCTTACTTTTATTTGTGGATTCTCTTCATCAGCTATAGCTTTGGAGTCCACTAAACAAAACAATTCTCCTCTGCCTAGCACTTCTGAGAGAACTCCAGGACACAAGGTACTGTCAGCACACTGACACTCAGGAGCTGCCCAACAATCAGATAAACTGTTCAGTGTCATCTATCCACAAACACACATGCATTCACAACTCAAGGCACAGTCAGATAGTTGGTGAAGGGTACAACAATATCCTCCTGTTCTGGTGGTCAGTTAAGCTCCCACAAGTAACTAAAGAATAAACACACTAAAAATCGTAACAGGTTTGGCTGGCAGAACATATACTTTAAGCTCAGTTATTGAAATACAAGTCAAAATTCTAAGCTTCTTTCACTACTTTGGTCATATACCCCCAGGTTTCATGCAAAGTGTTCTACACAGTAAACAATTCCAGGCTCACAAAACCAAACACACAACCTCCAATACAGTTCCAAAAGATGAAAACAGACAATTTTCATGCAAGGCTTCCTTCCCTACCTGAGAATAATGAAACCGTCTCAGTTCAGACTTCTGCTGCCTCTTTCAAACTCTGCTGCTTGCCATAGTAGCAAGTACTTCACCTTAGTTCAAGCTCTCTGTCCCTTCTAAATAAAGCAAAAGGATTTGCAACCTGTCTCAGAAATAATCTGACAGAAACAATTGCCTTCCACCAGCTTTATTAGAACACTGAGAGCACAGGGTTTTGCAACACCTCTTTCCTACTTTCTGCCAGCCAAGAAACACTTCAGTAAGGGGATTTAAAGCTGGAGGGTCTAAAACAAAGCTTTGCTGTGGCTCACATATCTATGTTATTTCCTAGTTTGTATTCCCATTATTAGACAGATACAAAAGACCACAATGTTTTGATAAAGACTCTAAAGCAGCAGGGGATGTAAATCTGAAAACACATCCATCGAGTTTATTTTCATCAATAGTTTTCCAAGCACTACACAGGGAGGGATAAAGCTGCAAAGGTGGCTAACTGTTTTGGCTCAGACTCAAAAGTTGGTGGGGATGCAACTTGAGAGTTTTGAAACAAGCTCACCAGAGTAGCTGGAGCATTGTGGTCCCTTCAAAGCCTAAGTGAGATAAGACAGAAGCCAAGGTTCCCTCAATTACTGCATCCCACAATCAGCTCCACTTCATGAGGCTCCAGTGCCCCAAATTTATGCTTCAATCTGTATTCTTCCATTAAGAGGACGTCAGAATGCTAAACCACACATTTTATTCTGTCCATCTTTGAAAGGCAGGAAAAGTTATAAGCCCACATTATTTTACCAGGCAATAGAGGCTAATCTACATTAGATATATGAAAGAGGTGGAGGGGGGTGGAATTGCCTTCAGTCTCACTGAAAAAAATGTGTATGGTTTTCTCAAAGAATGCTACAGAAATTCTCCCTTGAGCCAACATCTGCTAATGACAGATAAGGTAGAGAACAAAGGTACATGCATTGAAGAGATATGTTAAGATATAAAAACACCAGTACACTCTCCCATGAATCAAACTCATCATAGGCTCTCACTACAAAAATGCACAGGATGTCAATCAGCCCAAAGAAAATGATGACTCCTGTTTGTAGGTGAGTCTTCACAGACTCCACTGCATTAACCATAGAATCATAGAATGGTAAGGTTGGAAGGGACCTCAAGGATCTGTTCCAACCCCCTGCCAAAGGCAGGGACACCTCCCACTAGTACAGCTCACTCAAGGCCTCGTCCATCCTGGCCTTGAACACCTCCAGGGAGGGAGCAGCCACAACCTCCCTGGGCAACCTGTGCCAGTGCCTCACCACCCTCACTGCAAAGAACTTCCTCCTAACATCCAGTCTAAATCTTCCCTCTGCCAGTTTAAAACCATTGCCCCTTGTCCTGTCATTGCAAGACCTTGTCAATAGTTCCTCCCCAGCCTTCCTGTAGGCCCCCTTCAGATACTGGAAGGCTACTATCAGGTCCCCTCAAAGCCTTCTCTTCTCCAGGCTGAAGAGCCCCAACTCTCTCAGCCTGTCCTCATAGCAGAGCTGCTGCAGGTCTCTGATCATCTTTGTGGCCCTCCTCTGGACCCACTCCAACACTTCCATGTCCTTCCTGTGCTGAGGGTTCCAGAACTGCACACAGTACTCCAGGTGGGGTCTGACAAGAGCAGAGTAAAGGGACATCTGCCCCTTTTTTCCTCAAAACCAAACATTAATAACAACACGACCTTACTATTAAAAGCTGTGATTCCCCAGACAACTTAATGCCAACAGAAGCACCCTCAAAGGAAAACTCTGTTTTCCTCTAAAGAAAACACTGCTGATGAAAAACAATGTCAATTGGGTCCCACATCAGGTAAGAGAAGACCATGGCAATTGCCTTGGTTTGTTCCACGATGTTTCCTACTCTACAGTGTTACTATTTCCCTGCTTGGGAATAAGTCTGCATAACAGGAGATGATCCAAACAAACAAACAGAAATCTCCAGAAGTTTAGAGCTTTGCAGAATCTCTCCCTTGTATGCTTCTGCTGCTCACACTGAAGTCAGTGGATGCCTGAGCATGGATTTCTGTGGAAAGAGGATAGGATTTTAGCCACAGCAGGACTGCTGAACCACTACCATCTAGTATTTGTCTTTCAGAAGCCTTTCAGTGCAAATACTTAGAACATAGATGAACTCAGTTTTAAGTATGCAAAATCCCAGTAAAACCCTTTTCCAGAGGTCAAGTCCTGGCCTTGGGTTCCCTGAAGCCTGGATGCAAAGTTTCTGGCAGGATTTCTCCTGAGCCTATCATGTGGAAGATAAGGAATTTGAATGATTTCCTGCTCAGCAGCATGTAGCTCCCCAAACATCTGACAGTTATCTACTAGGGAGTGTCTCCACAGTAACCTGGGTATAGAGAGGACGATGCTGGCAATGACAACTTTCCAGTAGCAAGCAGCTCATCTTCACTCCCTCACACTCCTTGTCCTGTATTATTTTCTAACTTTCTTCTTTTGCTTGTTGCTCTCCAAAAGCATGCCAGGCACTGTATGCCTCCTTCTAACCAGATCTGCAGGAAATGGTATTAACTCCCACACCAGTGCTGCAGATAAAATTGCTCTACATGAGATCCTCTCACATTCACCAAAACATCACGTGCCAAGCGAGTGTACACTTGGCCCTGACTTGCCACCCTCCCATACTGCTTACATTATCTACCAGATAAGCTTCTGATAGAGCCCTCAGGTGGTGTATTTTTCATAAACTTTTGAAAACCAAAAGGGTATCCCCTCCAGACAGCTTGATTTTTAACTCTCAGGACATAAAAGACAGGCAAAATAAAAAAAAGCAACACTAACATTTCAGGTTATCCTAAAATATGGCTGTACGGAGTCCTATGCCAGAAAAGCAATGTAGCATTCAAGGACCTTGAGCTGGGTGTTCTCTCTCTTCAGACAATCCTTACCTGTGCTGCTGCCTGAACTCTTCAGTACACTGGCATGTTAGGCTACATAGAATCATAGAATGGTAAGGTTGGAAGGGACCTCAAGGATCAGCTAGTTCCAACCCCCTGCCATAGGCAGGGACACCTCCCACTAGTACAGCTCACTCAAGGTCTCATCCAACCTGGCCTTGAACACCTCCAGGAGATGCTGTAATATTCCTTCCATCAAAGTTGTCCAGCCTCCCTTGGGGCCACATCTATCACACACTAAGCTGATGCAGCCAAGTCCAAGTTGTAGCCTCATAGAATTAGCCCCTGGAGAGTTTCAAGAATTTGGTACAACACAGTTCTAAAGGTTTACCTGAAATGATGCCTGGAAAGACAGCTAGTTTGGGTTCTATAAATTCTATGTGGCATTTCAGTGTATTCATTCAAAACAAGGATTGATTGAAGAGACTATCTTTGTTAGTTGATACTTTTTCTGTTCAACTGCACGCCACAAAATGAGTATTTTACCATTCAAAGGAAATCCCAAGCACAAATCCAGGTTGGGTGGTTAATGGCTGAGAGCAGTCCTGAGGAAAAGAACATTGGGGTCTGGGTTGATGAAAAGCTCAACATGAGCCTGCAGTGTGCACATGCAGCCCAGACAGCAACCGAGTGTTGGGCTGCATCAAGAGCAGCGTGGCCAGCAGGGCAAGGGAGGGGATTCTGCCACTTTACTCTGCTCTCCTCAGACCCCACCTGGAGTACTGTGTGCAGTTCTGGAACCCTCAGCACAGGAAGGACATGGAAGTGTTGGAGTGGGTCCAGAGGAGGGCCACAAAGATGATCAGAGGGCTGGAGCAGCTCTCCTATGAGGACAGGCTGAGAGAGTTGGGGCTCTGCAGCCTGGAGAAGAGAAGGCTTTGAGGAGACCTGATAGTAGCCTTCCAGTATCTGAAGGTGGCCTACAGGAAGGCTGGGGAAGGATTATTTACAAGGTCCTGCAACGACAGGACAAGGGGCAATGGGCTTAAACTGGCAGAGGGGAGATTTAGACTGGATGTCAGGAGGAGGTTCTTTGAAGTGAGGGTGGTGAGACACTGGAACAGGTTGCCCAGGGAGGTCGTGGATGCTCCCTCCCTGGAGGTGTTCAAGGCCAGATTGGATGAGGCCTTGAGTGAGCTGTACTAGTGGGAGGTGTCCCTGCCTATGGCAGGGGGTTGGAACTAGCTGATCCTTGAGGTCCCTTCCAACCTTACCATTCTATGATTCTAAAGGGTCAGCTTAGCAGAAATGTCCAGCTGTATCCACAACCCAATCTGCTGATTTTTAGATCTGCTCAAGCTTTCTTAATTTTGAATTAAAAAAAAAACAACAAGCAAAACAAAAACACACACACAAAACCAAACCAACCAACCAAACAAAATCACCACACAGTTTTAAGGCATATGTGGAAGGTATTACAGACCGAAACATAGCAAGATAGGTGGCAGCGTGTAATAAATGCAATACAGGAGGATATTTCCACGTGTTAGCTTTGCAACAAGTGAATATAAGCATGAAGATAGGAAAGAAAGCAGGGTTCATAAGCATGAAGATAGGAAAGAAAGCAGGGTTCATAAGCATGAAGATAGGAAAGAAAGCAGGGTTCATAAGCATGAAGACAGGAAAGAAAGCAGGGTTCATAAGCATGAAGATAGGAAAGAAAGCAGGGTTCATAAGCATGAAGATAGGAAAGAAAGCAGGGTTCATAAGCATGAAGATAGGAAAGAAAGCAGGGTTCATAAGCATGAAGACAGGGAAGAAAGCAGGGTTCATAAGCATGAAGATAGGAAAGAAAGCAGGGTTCATGAGCATGAAGATAGGAAAGAAAGCAGGGTTCATGAGCATGAAGACAGGGAAGAAAGCAGGGTTCATAAGCATGAAGATAGGAAAGAAAGCAGGGTTCATAAGCATGAAGATAGGAAAGAAAGCAGGGTTCATAAGCATGAAGATAGGAAAGAAAGCAGGGTTCATAAGCATGAAGATAGGAAAGAAAGCAGGGTTCATAAGCATGAAGACAGGAAAGAAAGCAGGGTTCATAAGCATGAAGACAGGAAAGAAAGCAGGGTTCATAAGCATGAAGATTGGAAAGAAAGCAGGGTTCATAAGCATGAAGATAGGAAAGAAAGCAGGGTAAAACTCTGGCCTCAGTGAGACTTACACTCGTGAATCTGACAGACAGTCTTACAAACTATAAAGCTGAATGGGTTGTACCAGCTAGTCTGACCTCATGCACAGCACAAACTACAGGATTGCCATTAATGAACTCGTGCCTGAAGTGGAATATAACTTTTCAATAGGCATCTCATTTGATTTAAAGATTTTCAGCAGCAGAAAATCTACCACAACCCTCAGTAAACCATCTCTCAATTTAGAAATTTATGCTTGATCTGCCAAGTTTCAATTCCCTGGGCCCTGACTTTTTCTAGACTGAAGAATGTTACCACCAAACGTTCTCTGTATAGCTAATTATAAATGGTGAGCAAGAAATTACCTTTTAAGCATCTCGATAAGTAACTACAGGATAAGCTTTTGAGTCTTACCCATCAACACCTGGGATTAACCAACCTTCCATCTACTACCACTACAGCAGTTTGTCACATGTACAATGGTCACTTGGACAACTTGGATAGAAAGGGTCACTCAGGGTTAAAACAGAAGCCCTGGTGAGAGTCCATCTTGGGTACTGTGTTTAGTTTTGGGCTTCCCAGTTGAAGAGGGACAGGGATCTGCTGGAGAAGGTCCAGCGGACGGCTACAAGGATGATGAGGGGACTGGAGCACTGCCTGATGAGGAGAGGCTGAGGGACCTGGGGCTTTTGAGTCTGGAGAAGAGAAGACTGAGAGGATTTAATGAATGCTTATAAACATCTGAGGGCTGGGAGTCAGGAAAGGGGTGGGGGCAGGCTCTGCTCACTTGCTCCCTGGGATACGACAAGGAGCAATGGATGTAAGCTGCAGCACAGCAGGTTCCACCTCAACACAAGGGAAAACTTCTTTACTGTAAGGGTCACAGAGCACTGGAAGAGGCTCCCCAGAGAGGTTGTGAAGTCTCCTTCTCTGGAGACTTTCAAGGCCCATCTGGATGTGTTCCTGAGCTAGATTGTATGGTCCTGCTCTGGTAGGGTGGTTGGACTCAATGATCTCTTTGGGTCCCTTCCAGTCCTTGACATCCTGTGATCCTGTGAATTATTTGTCATGGCAGCCTGGCAAAGCAGAAGGATATTGCAATATGAGTATGAAGAGAACGATGGCTGCTTAAGATCATACCCAAAGTAAGCAGCACAGTCAGTTAATTCTGATTCTAAATCCTGGACCTTTTTCACAGTGCACAAGACAGAAGCTATTCTGGGGGAAAAAAAAAAAAAAAAAAAAAAGCAAACACTACATCCTGGAATCTCTCCAGATTTAGAACAAGGTTTTTGAGTTATTTGCATGTAACAAACTAACCCAGAAAAATTCTCAGGATCTACATAATAGTATCCTTCCTGATTATTTTGAGGCATAGAAAACATACCAAGCAAATGAAACTCTGAGGCCTACACCCACTGCAGGCCCACTCACAGATTCTTGTTCTTCTGCAGCTTCAGACATACTTGGCAAGACCAGTTGCAGCAGCAGTCTGGGGCTGAAATAGACTTTAATATTGATTTTATTTCTAAGAACTAATAGTCAACATATTCTCTTAGTTCCTATTCTAAGTCTGTCTTACCAATTCCAGACTGCTAATGTAAACATCATTAAAAAAAATACAACTTCAAAAACAAAATATTTGAAAGTCAGTTTTCCTTCTATACTAGCTGCCAAAAGCAGAGTTTAGGGCTCTCCCCTTCTTGAGTTGATGAAATCATTAACACCCACAGCAGCACCAGGAATGTAACTCTGCCCTCAGGACTTGGTAAGTAATAAGAAACCGGTGTCAGTTTCACCTTTAAAAACCAGTTCCAACTAATAAACGTCCAATTTCGGAGCCGGATGGAAACCTAGCCCAAGCAGCACAGCAGAAGCACAATGCAGAGGACTTTGTTCAAAAGGTATCAACACTGGCAACTGTGCCAGAGAGATGCCTACCATAAAACTACACTTCCCTGCAAAAAATGAGTCCTGTATAGTGTGGGGAGAGTGACTACAAAGAACAGTGCACAACACAGCACAGAAGATTTGATTCATTTTCCCTTTAGCCAATCCTTCTCCTGCTACAGTTGCCAGACCAAGACTTGTCTGCTAAGGGAGACCTTGTGTGGCAACATCAGGCAGCAGTCAGCCAGTCTGGAAGCTAGAGAGTCAGCATGAATTAGAGAGTCTGTATGCGTTTAGTAGCTTCAATAAAGGACCCCCTTTACATTCATTACAGCGTAGTTCTGTCTTCGCTACTGCAAGGGGTACTCCAGAGGAGGTCTTAGCAGCTGCTCCTTGGAAGAGTGAAGCTTTTCCAGTAGAACAAAACTGGGGTACAGCCCTCTTTCCAGCAATGCAAGTTTCAAGCATCCCAGAGCACACGGTGATAGCTTTGTGGCGGCTCACGCCCCTCTTCACCAAACGGCACAGCAGGAAGCCTGCTATGTTAAGTCGTACATGCCCCTTTCCATTTCATGGGAAAAGAGTCACCACTGCACGTTCAACACTATCCTCACATCATTAATTTATTTAGGTCTGCCTAAGAAGCAGCACAGCTGGCTTTCTACTACATCAAACCACTTAAACCAGTGTATTCCCTGACTCTGCTACTTCCCATATATGCCCTCGGGGCTTTAGGGCCCTCTGTCTACTATCGTGTTCCTCAGATGAATTCACTCTTGCATTATAAGGCACAAGGGAAAATAATGGCCACAGAAGTAAGCTGCCATTTATTTTGTATACATTTCAAGCTGAAGGCAAAAACTGCTTCTGTACCTTCCATCCCCTTAGGATGGAGTTCACAGAGTATCCCAACATGCCAAACATCCTTGCAATTGCTGCGTATGTTGAGAAACTTCTTTTGACACTCACCACGTTTTGTTTCTCCTTGTAAACATAAGACAGATACCTTTCCTCAAAGCACCTCCTCTGACATGTTGTCCTGTGCACTGCTGGTAGTGATACATGTGCCAGTCCTTCTGTAAAATTCACTTCCTTCTGTCCTACCAATAGTCCAGGAGTCCAGGACTCTCATTCATTTCCTGTCCCTTGGATTAGCATCCAATGATGTCCTGTTTACATTTCAGGGTTGTGATGGAAATAAACATCATAAAGTCAGGACATTCCATCAGCAGGATTCCAGTGCAGCCACGCTGGGTTGCAAGCAGAATGCTGAACCAAGTATTGTTGGACCTTTTATTTTCTCTTCTGTCCTCTTTCTTACACTTTCAAAAGACGAGAGGATGCCTTCTAGTGAGTCAATGCATGCAAGTGGTGCACACACTGGAAATGTCTTTACAATCACATAATTACTACATCAACGGGATTAGTAAGTAAGCAACGAGCAAATAAAAGGTACTGGATCACAAAAAATAATTTTTTCTTTAGTAAACAAAAATTTGAAAGCAACATAACCATCCCATCATCCAGCAGATGATGACATTGAGCAAGGGACAAGGCAAACGTGGAGTTGGAGGTGTTCAAGGCCAGGTTGGATGAGGTTTTGAGTAACCTGTACTAGTGGGAGGTGTCCCTGCCTATGGCAGGGGGTTGGAACTAGATGATCCTTGAGGTCCCTTCCAACCTTACCATTCTATGATTCTGTGATTCTAAAGGAATTTCTTTGTTAGACAGTTATAAGGACTAAATTCTGCCATTGACCAGGGTAGCACTTAAACTAAAGTCAAACATAGTTTCAATTATTCTTAATTTTATTTCACCTACTTAAGTAGCAGTACTTGAATAATCAGAGACAACATCACAAAATGTACCTGCTATTAAATTTCACCCAAGAGAGATTGCTCTTTAGGTTGCAAAATTTCCAGGCTAGAAAACAGACTGTTAGGAAATAGGCTGTCCTATTTCTCACTCCAGCAATGCACAAACAAAAGATGACTTCTCCAGTCCAATTAGAATATTAAATGTACATGTTGTGAAGAAGGATCTCTTGAGACATACAAACTGGATGGCTACCAAGGGACAGGCTGAATGCTCTAAAAGTGTCATTTCCTATGATCATAGAATGGTAAGGTTGGAAGGGACCTCAAGGATCATCTAGTTCCAACCCCTGCCATAGGCAGGGACACCTCCCACTAGTAAAGTTCACTCAAGGCCTCCTCCAACCTGGCCTTGAACACCTCCAGGGAGGGAGATGCACTGGATCTCTCAGAAGCTGAGAAAACAAAGAAGGGAAAGATGTACTTTGTGTCAGTGCAAACACACTGTGCTGTACAATATTTTGTGGAGTGGTCTGCTCGATCGAGATTTCAAGCCTTGTCATTGTATGCACAGGTACAACTACTGCACAGGTATTGATCCATAAAGGGAAGGGAACTGGAAAACCGCTGGAATGAAAGCTTACTGCCTGGGGTTGAAGTGGTACAGAAACAGCTCCCTAGCACTTGCCTAAGATTCTCATCTTCATGCTAAATCAGTCTTTATTTAGTCAGACTTACTGAGGTATCTCATTTACTGAGACTGGTAGCCCTGAAGGTTATCTGAAGACTCCACCAAGTGTGATGAGATCTGAAATATTACTCCCTAAATAAAGTAAGGTTGTACCCCAGGCTTGCAAAGGTCTCCTTCCCCAGTTCTAGATGTCAGTTCTTAGACACTGTTCATCAAGTAGACGAGACCTGCCAGATGCCTCATCACAATAAGGCCAGCTTTGAGAATCTGTCTCAGTTCCCACAATGCCACACAGAACATTTTCTATTCTGCAAAATTTTGTCCCAGAGGAAACGTACAAAAGCCTAAGCCTCACCACATTAAAACCATGATGCAAGACTCACCTCTTTGTCCAAAGCATAGTGTGAACTGTGGACTCAGAATCCCTTGGCACCTTTCCATGAGCTGTGTTTTAGTTTCTCCCTGTCCACTGAAGTTTACAAGCGCATTGTTGGAGGCAGGTAGGGAGCACTACGCTTTCGCTCCCTCTGTGTGTGAAGCTATTGATTCAAACCATGTGCACATAGTGAAGTCTCAACAAGGACATTATAAATACATGTAATGATCTGACAGCTGCTGGCAATCAATGGAAAAAAAAAGGGGTGGGGGGAGCAGGAGTTTACTAGGTTTGGGGCCAGCTCTTAATGGACAAGCTTCCACATCATGAAACCGAACACTGCAGCTGCCACTAATCACATCAATCAGCCATCTCCCCAGTACAGCCCAGGAGCAAATGGACAGACACTAGCTGAGCTGCTCTGGCCCAGCTTGATTCCACAGGACTCGGGAGCGCACTGGCAAGATGGCATCATGAGCAAAGCTGATGTACATTGCCTATGCTTTGCCTGCCATCTCAGCATCTTTCGCAGATACTACACTAACATTAAAAAAAAAAAACCAACCAAAAATTAAAAAAAAATCAGTGGGCTCAAGTTAAAAATAAAGTGCAAGCTGGTTTCCATGAGAAAGCAACTGAGCCAATGCCATTTATAGTAATTCGATGTGTCACTGAATAGCATCATTTTTATAAATACACTGAGAGCCGGACATGAAATAACTGGTTAACAGCTCCCTAATCACAAGGGCTTCCTCTGCTACACATTTTTCCTATTTAGCCAATGGCTTCTGTTTTATATCTAGTTTGCTAATGGAAAGAGGGAAAGGGGGAGGAGGGAAAATTGGCCTAAACTGATCCAGCAGATGCACAGAGCTGGGGCCTCAAACACTGCCTTCTTTTCTGCAGCCACCAAAGGGCGGTGGGGGAGAGACATTTCAGCAAAATTCTTTCTCTGCTGCGACTACCACAGAAACACATTTCCCTCTGTTTGGAGCCACTCAAAATAACTGCAGCTTAGATGCCAGAAGAATATTGTGTGCTTCCTGCATTCATAAGGAGAAAGAGATGGGAAAACACTGAATAAAGTTCCTAGTGTAGTAGTCTTAAAACAGCAGTAGAAGGTTTTAAAAAGTGCACTCTCATAAGGAAAGCAAAACGAAACTAGCTCCAAAATATTTGTTCTTTAATGATCTCAAAGTCATTTACAACCATGCATAGGCAATACATTACTTTATAGACCACTTGCCATCTAAGCCATGCTTACCATTTAAATTTTTAGAACATTTCTCTGTACCAGATTTCTCACCACTGCCAGGAATTCTTTTGCCAGGTTGATGGCACGCACAGGCACAAGCAGCTAGCATAATTTTTGCATGTACTAAAATAAGTAGATTAAAACTTCCTCAGTTACGTCGACTTCTGTGTCTGCACAGCTGAGAAGGTAGGATGCTGAAACACATTGGAACCTGTGCAACTTCAACTGTGGGCATTCTGCCTGGTGCCACCAAATGGAAGGGGGCAGAGGATGGGAGGAGGCTTTGCACTGACATAAGATCATAAGGCCAGGAAAAAGATGAGGGATTCATTGTCTACTCAAAACTGCAATCATCTTTGCCCACTTTAATTGTGAGCTGCTTCGCAAATACTCAATGTGTTGAATCTACAAAGGTGGAGGAGGGCACTATGCGTGTGAGCCTTGCTTTCTTTTTGCACAAGGCCTTTAGCTTCAGTGCATAAAGTTTCACTGTTCTCTATTTCTGTAGCCCCAGAACTAGGCTTGCAAGCTTCCCGTGCTAACCAAGCTGTAAGCACCTTCACCTCAAAGCTATGTCTGTTACTGAGTTCTCATAGTTCACTGCCAGTGTCTAAACCAACACTGTTTTCTGTGTTGTGATGCCTTACACTAGTTACCCAGTCAACTGTCAACATTTTATCTATAGCAGAAAGAAAGAAACTGGTGACAAACCCAAGGAGGCTAGTGGCACTGAAATAATCTTAACCTCTGTGCTCACTGCATTGTAGGCAGGTTCTAGCCTACACTTCTAACTTCTTCAGGTAGCCTGCACTTAAAGCACCTCCAGGTCTGGGTAAAATGTATCTCTCTTTGTGAATAGTACAAGTAAATCTGAGAAAAACTTAGTTTCTAAGTCAGGAGGAATTGAGATCTGAGGATCATTTCAGACTTGAAAGCAAATTTCAAAAAAGAACAACAACAAATAAAGGAAAAGTTTATTTACCAGGAAGATTTCATCCACTTTTTGTAGCAAGTTGTTCATGTTTTGTATTTTCCCCTTAAGGCATCCTGACATAATAGGAGACAACCAAACCAGATGCAAGATTCAGGAACAACTGACTGCAGTGCAGGGACTTTGCCACCAGTACAGTAGGCAAAGGAGAAAGGAAAGCAAGGAGCAATTTTCACTGGAACCAAGGACATATGTGAGCTAGGGTACACCAGCAGATCAGCTTCTAACCTTCTTCCCCTTGAGTATCTCTTATTGCCTTTCAATGCTTGCAGTCAGAGCATACTGTTCACAGAAATAAACCAGCAGATGTTAATAAAGACCAGCACAGGGGTCAGTGCTTAGACCAGTGCTGTTTAACATCTTTGTCAGTGACATGGACAGAGGAATGGAGTGCACCCTCAGCAAGTCTGCAGATGACACCAAGCTGTGTGGCACAGTCGACTTGCTAGAGGGCAGGGATCCATCCAGAGGGACCTGGACAGGCTGCAGAGGTGGGCCCAGGCCAATCTCATGAGATTCAATAAGGCCAAGTGTAAGGTCCTGCACCTGGGTAGGCACAATCCCAAGCACAAATCCAGGCTGGGTGGTGGATGGCTGGAGAGCAGCCCTGAGGAAAAGGACCTTGGAGTCTGGGTTGATGAAAAGCTCAACATGAGCCTGCAGTGTGCACATGCAGCCCAGACAGCAACCGAGTCCTGGGCTGCATCAAGAGCAGCGTGGCCAGCAGGGCAAGGGAGGGGATTCTGCCCCTTTACTCTGCTCTTGTCAGACCCCACCTGGAGTACTGTGTGCAGTTCTGGAGCCCTCAGCACAGGAAGGACATGGAAGTGTTGGAGTGGGTCCAGAGGAGTGCCACAAAGATGATCAGAGGGCTGGAGCAGCTCTCCTATGAGGACAGGCTGAGAGAGTTGGGGCTCTGCAGCCTGGA
>VWZE01002930.1:0-18228 GCA_013396675.1 Eubucco bourcierii
GACTGGTCTGTAATTTCCTAGAACCTCTTTCTTGCCCTCTTTGAGGACTGGGGTAACATTGGCTCTCCTCCAGCCCTCAGGCACCTCTGCTGTCTGCCACGATTTGGAGAGTGGCAGAGCAACAACCTCAGGCAGTTCTCTCAGCACCTTTGGGTGCATCTCATCAGGGCCCACGGACTTTTGTATGTTCCATTCGTGTAGCTGACCCCTAACCCAGTGTGCACTGAGCAGTATGGAGCATTCCCTCCCCCAGGCTTTGTCTCCTTCACCCAGGCTCTGGAGTACCTAGGGGAGTTCAGCCTTAGGTGTGAAGACTGAAGCAAAGAAGGCATTCAGCAGCTCTGCCNTTCAGCCTTAGGTGTAAAGCCTGAAGCAAAGAAGGCATTCAGCAGCTCTGCCCTCTCTGCATCCTCAGCTCTCAGGCTGCCTCCTCATCCAGCAGTGCCCCCACACCTTCCCTCTTCTTCCTTTTCCTACTGATAGATTCGAAGAAGTTCTTGTTCTCTTTTATTTCCTTTGCCAGCTTCAGTTCCAAGAGGGCTTTGGCCTTCCTTATTGCCTTCCTGCATGCCCTGACAACTTCTCCACAGTTCTCCCAAGTGACAAATCCCTTCCTCCATGAATTGTAAGTTTCTTTCTTCCCTGAGATTTCCTCCAGGAGCTCCTTGCTCAGCCATGCAGGTCTCCTAGCACACCTACCTGATTTTTTTTTTTACTCAGGGGAACACATCCAGCTTGGGCTTGGAGGAAGTGGTCTTTAAATATTAATCAACTTCTTGGGCTCCTTTACCCTCCAGAGCCTCAGCCCATGGGATTTCTGCAAGCCTGTCTCTGAAGAGCACAAAGTTAGCTCTGCAGGAGCCCAGGGTTGGAATTCTACTTGTTGCTCTGCTTCTAGCCTGTCTAATACTGAACTCCACTGTGTCTGTAACATATTTTGTATATATTGTCTATATGTATGTCTGTAATATATTGTAAATATCTGCTTGACTATTGTGCTAAGCTGTGAATACAAAGCTTCATTCCTTAACTTCCAGCTGGCTGAGTCTAGCCTGGGTGAATTCATTGTGTGTGGGGGCAGGTAACTCCCAACCCATCACATCTGTTTGCTGATGATGCAAGCTGACAGAGCAGCTGAGGACTGGGTTTAGCCTCCAAAGGTGCCTGTTGCATGCAGTCTGATGAGCATTCCCTGCAGCCAGGGTTCTGCCTTGACTCAGAGGGCTGTGAGCTCTGTCTGCCTATGTCACACGCCTGGTTTCTATGGCACTGGAACAAAGATCATCTGTGGCAGCACCTCCAGGCTATGGTGCAGAGCTCCATGAGCTGTGCCACTGCTGCTTCCCAGCCCTTGGCACTCTGGGTGGCTCTGTCAGCCCCTTCCCTTTGACATCCAGAGAACTTTTATTCACAGATGTATCCACAGACTCAAAGAATGGGTTAGGTTGGAAGGGACCATTAAGATCATCCCCCTGCCATGGGCACAGACACCTCCCACTAGCCCAGGTTGCTCAAGGCCTCATTCAACCTGGCCTTGAACACCTCCAGGTTTGGGGCAGCCACAACCTTCCTGGGCAACCTGTGCCAGTGTCTTCCCACTCTCACTCTAAGGAATTTCTTCATAATCTTCAGTCTCAATCTGCCCTTCTCAAGCTTCAATCCATTGCCCCTCATCCTGTCACCACAAGCCATTGTCAGAAGTCCCTTTCCAGCTTTCCTGCAGCATACTGGAAGGATGCTCTAAGGTTTGCCCAGAGGCTTGAGCACAACACAGCCATTATTTCACACCCCCAAGGACAGCTTAGCAATCAGACCCACAACATTCTTCCCTTTGGAATTTCATCTCCCCACAGCTGACAACACAGCTCTGAAGCAGACCCTCATCCTCTTCCTAACCACCTTTACCAGTTAATGCTTCCTAGCATTTCTGGGGAGCAGCTGTGGCCCAGTGCTGCTGTTCCCCACTTGAGCTCATCCCTCCTTGCTCCCCATTTCTGTACCTCTGCTCTTCAGTGGTATATTTCAGTGGAAATACTGTGCTCAGAGCCACAGTATTTGCACCCCTAGCTCTTGGGGATCAGTGTGTCCCCTCTAGAGCAGCTCTGACTTATTCCCAGCTTTCCACAGGGCCATTTGTGCACTTACATAGGTGTTAGCAGCATCCTAAAGATGAGGAAAGAGAGACATGCAAAAGCTACAGGACTGTTCCACGGGGGCAGATGCAGGCTGAGACCTCCTTCTGCAAAATGCAAGCTCCTCACCCCAGCTCTGGCCAAGCTGCTGTCCTCCTGCTTTCCTTTTTGCAAAACATATTTCTTCCTATTTGCAGGCCTAAACAAAGAGCTGAGCTGCTGAGTGCAGCAAGCCAGTGGTGGGACAGTAAATAAATCTTACATGTCACGGTACTGTGTGCAGTTCTGGAGCCCCCAGCACAGGAAGGACATGGAAGTGTTGGAGTGGGTCCAGAGGAGGCCACAAGGATGCTCAGAGGGCTGCAGTAGCTCTGCTATAAAGACAGGCTGAGAGAGTTTGGGGTCTGCAGCCTGGAGAAGAGAAGGCTTCCAGGAGAGCTTGGAGGTGCCTTCAAGGATCTGAAGGGGGCTCCAGGAAGGCTGGGGAGGGACTATTGACAAGGTCTGGGAATGTCAGGACAAGGGGAATGGGTTTGAAGTGGCAGAGGGGAGACTGAAATTGGATGTTAGGAGGAAGTTGTTTGCAGTGAGGGTGGTGAGACACTGGCACAGGTTNGGTGCCACAGCTCTCAGTACTTTGTGCTGCTGCTTAGATAATTTATGAATCTCCACTGCATGTGTTCAGAGTCCTAAATGTGATCTGCATCTGGATTTGACACAAGGCAAAAGGAGAGCTCCCAGTGACACTGTGGAGCTACAGTGAACAGCACTGGATGTGGCATGTGTGGTGTCATTAGAAAGATGAACGTGGGCTGATGATTATGCTGAGGCTGCTGGCAGCAAGGTGCACTGCTGAGGAGCTCCAGCAAGGGCTGGAGACCAGTGCTCGTGGGGGTTTTGCAGGCTTGCAACTGCTGGCTCAAAAGACACTTAAGGTAAATCACTACAATAAAGTTGTTTTGCTACTTCTGCTACAATAAATTCTAAGAGCTCTGTCTAAGATCAGTGATAACTGGTCTCCACTCCATTAAAGCTACACAGAAGCAGCTCCAGCTAATGCAAGCTGATTACTCCAATAAAAACATGGATATATCTCCCACACTGGGAAATACAAACACAATGTCTGCAGCCAGCATCATTTGTCACTAGATTAGTAGCCTGGTCTCAGCATTCTCTCTAACTGTCTCCTTAAAGCCAATCATGGACATTAGGCAAGAGCATGATAATATCTTGCTCTTACCTAGCAAGATATTGGGATGTTAACCACCACAGGACCACAGAATCCCAGAATGGTTCAGGCTGGAAGGGACCTCAGAGCTCATCTGCTCCGAACTCCACACCATGCCCAGGGACACCTCTCAGCCACACTCAGCTGCTCAAGGCCTCAGCCAGCCTGGCCTGCAACACCCCCAGCAAGGAGGTAGCCACAGCCTCCCTGGGCAGCCTGTGCCGCACTCTCAGCACCCTCACACTCAACAACTTCTTCCTCAGCTCCACTCTCAGCCTGCTCTGCCTCAGCTCCAAACCATTCCCCCTTGGCCTGGCTCAGACCCCCTTCAGCAAAAGTCTCTCTGCAGCCTTCCTGCAGGCTCCCTTCAGGCACTGGTAGCAGCTCTGAGCTCCCCCTGGAGCCTTCTCCTCTGCAGGCTGCACCTCCCCAGCTCCCTCAGCCTGTG
Source organism: Eubucco bourcierii (assembly GCA_013396675.1). Taxonomy (NCBI): domain Eukaryota; kingdom Metazoa; phylum Chordata; class Aves; order Piciformes; family Ramphastidae; genus Eubucco; species Eubucco bourcierii. The sequence continues at coordinate 3,809 of VWZE01002930.1, forward strand.
CTCACAGCAGAGCTGCTCCAGCCCTGCCAGCATCTTGGTGGCCTCCTCCATCCATAAGGTGCCTTAGGGCAAAAAAAGAGCCTTGTTTGGTTTCTGAATTCTGTTTACCACATCAATCAATTTTCACTCTTAAGCAGACCTAAACCACTATTTTTTATTTCAGGAAAAAACAACAACAACAAAACACAAACAAACAAACAACCCAAAAAATCCCCACAAACACCAAACAAAGAAACATACAAACAAACACAAACCATTGTAGGTCAGTTCAATTCTGCTTTAAATCCCACCTCAACCTCTAGAAAGTCAAGGGCTGATCTTGCAGATTCTGCTTATTTCCTGAGGTCCACTGGGAGCCTGCTCTATAGAGAGCTGTGCCAGCACCCAGCAGTGGCCTCACAAGCTGTGTTTAAAAGGTGATCTGAGGGTGAACATACCTGTCTGTGACTTCCCCAGTGCTGCTCACAATATGCATCAGTACCTGCTCAAGGCATTGCTCAGATCTTCCCCAGCTCTGCAGCTGCCCAAGAGCACAGTTTGTGTGCTTGGGAGTTCCATTGCAAGCAGACAGCTGAGTCTATAACTTACTATCAACACTTCCCAACAGGGTCAGCGGCACTGTGCCTTTCCCCATGCCTCCCTGGTACAGAAAGAAGCATCCCAGATAGAGTAGACTACAAAAGCAGTGTTAAAGGATTTTTCCAAAGACACCCAGGGCTGGGAGAAAGGCAGGAGGTCCCAGCTGTCCTCACTTACCTGACCAGCTCAACAGCAAGCACTTGCCTGGCTGTTTTGTGCAACCACAGGAAAACCAATGCAGCACTTTTGGAGGCTGTCTCAGAACAGCATCCACCAGGGGAGGAGCAGGAGCTTCAACAAGTAACATTTGTCCTCAATACACCTAACCCCACTCACAGAATCAGAGAATCAGAGAATATCAGGGGCTAGAAGGGACCTCTACAGCTCATCCAGTCCAGCCCTCCTGCCAGAGCAGGATCTCCTAGACTAGATCACACAGGAACACATCTAGGTTGGTTCTGAGTATCTCCAGAGAGGGAGATTCCACAATCCCCCTGGGCAGCCTGTTTCAGGGTTCTGTCACCCTCACAGGGAAAAAATTCCTCCTCATGTTTCCATGGAACTTCCTATGCCTCAAATTCCACCACTGCCCTTGTGCTGTCACTGGGCATCACCCAGCAGAGCTGGCTCCAGCCTCCTGGCACTCACCCTTTATATATTTATGAACATTGCTGAGGTCACCTCTCAGTCTCCTCTTCTCCCTCCTTCTCTTCTCCCCTCAGTCTCCTTCTCCCTCAGACTCTCCTCTGGAACATCTCCAACAGAGATGTTCCATTCCCTTCAGCATCTTTGTGGTTCTGCTGCATTTCACCCACAGCTACATGACCTCTTTCACAGGAGCTTCAGAAGACAGATAAACAGAATTGTGCACCAAGAGACCCATCAAAAATCTCAATCACCCTATAACAAGCTGCATGTAAAAGCTTCATCTCCTCCTCTGACGTTTTTCCTCACCAGCCTTACTTCAGCCTTTTTTGCACAGCCTGTGGCAATAACCTAGAGGCACCAAACTCAATCCAGGAGCATCATTTTGTGGATATTTATTTCCTCTGCCATCCTCCAAAGCGAGGCCACGAGCCAGGTTCATTGCTAATGACAATGCCACAGCTCTTCTGAGTTAAAAAAAACTCCACCAAATTAATGGAAATGGATTAATGCTTTTCTGGTTGTTGTTTTTCAGCATTCTAATGGCAGTTTCTCTTCCCCTGCCCTCCCTAGGTCTGTATTTAATCTGCTTTGATGCTTTGCTCAAATTAAAAATTGGGTTTTTTTCCTCCAAAAAGCAGCTTGTTATTGATGCAAGCAGTAATTGATAGCCTCATCTGAAAAACTTGCTTGACCATATTGGATGTATCCTCTCTAGTAAACTCAGTAAGCTGAAGTCTTCTCTTCTTGCTCTGCTCTCTGCATCTCCTGCCTACTGGGAGGGTTCTGGAGCAGACACAAGCACCACATTTTTTTCTTTTTCAATTGCACACAAGTGGAAGTAGTCTCTAAGAGCCTGAACTTGGCTCCCACTTCTCTACTCCAGAAGCATTGTACAAGTAGTTACTATTTGAGGTTCCTTTCTACAAGATGTTTGCTAGGGGAAAAAGAGAAACAAAAACTGGTTCACAGGTTTCAAAAACATCTGCCCTGACCCACTCAGCTTAAAAGGTGATGAAGGTCAAGGCAGGGTCTGCTCCTCCCTTTCCTCTGCTCCAGTGAGGCTACATCTGGAGTATAGTATCCAGTTTTGGGCTCCCCAGTCCAAGAGACAGTGAACTGCTGGAGAGAGTCTAGTGGAAGCTACAGAGATACTGAGGAGACTGAACCATTGCTTACCTGGGAGAAGAGACCAACCCCAGCCCCACCCCAACCTCCTTTCAGGTAGCTGTAGTGAGCAATGAGGTCTGCCCTCAGCCTGCTCTTCTCCAGACCAACCGTCCCAGCTTCCTCAGCCACTCCTCACATGATGCCCTCCAAACCCTTCCCCAGCCTCATTGCTCTTCTCTGGACATGCTCCAGCCCCTCAATGTCTTTCCAATGCTGTGATACCCAGAACTGAACTTAGTGCTTAAGCTGTGACCTCCCCAGGGCTGAGTAAAGGGGCACCATCAATGCTTACCCACACCTTAAGTAGAGCTTTGGTGATTCAGGATGGTGTTTGGAACCACAGGCAGCTGCTCTCAGGGTTACACACTCCCTGCAAGCAGGACCTCCATGGACAGGCTGCTCTCAGGGTTACACAACCCCTGCAAGCAGGACCTCCATGGACAGGCTGCTCTCAGGGTTACACACCCCCTGCAAACAGGACCTCCATGGACAGGCTGCTCTCAGGGTTACACACCCCCTGCAAGCAGGACCTCCATGGACAGGCTGCTCTCAGGGTTACACAACCCCTGCAAGCAGGACCTCCATGGACAGGCTGCTCTCAGGGTTACACACCCCCTGCAAGCAGGACCTCCATGGACAGGTTGCTCTCAGGGTTACACAACCCCTGCAAGCAGGACCTCCATGGACAGGCTGCTCTCAGNAATGCTGTGATACCCAGAACTGAACTTAGTGCTTAAGCTGTGACCTCCCCAGGGCTGAGTAAAGGGGCACCATCAATGCTTACCCACACCTTAAGTAGAGCTTTGGTGATTCAGGATGGTGTTTGGAACCACAGGCAGCTGCTCTCAGGGTTACACACCCCCTGCAAGCAGGACCTCCATGGACAGGCTGCTCTCAGGGTTACACACCCCCTGCAAGCAGGACCTCCATGGACAGGCTGCTCTCAGGGTTACACACCCCCTGCAAGCAGGACCTCCATGGACAGGCTGCTCTCAGGGTTACACACCCCCTGCAAGCAGGACCTCCATGGACAGGCTGCTCTCAGAGTTACACAACCCCTGCAAGCAGGACCTCCATGGACAGGTTGCTCTCAGGGTTACACACCCCCTGCAAACAGGACCTCCATGGACAGGTAGTACAAAACCTGGGGAGAGGGTGAAGAGGAAAGTGTGCCTCATGCCTCAGGAAACACACCAATAAAGAATGAGCAGGAATTCCCATCTGAATACCAGCAATAATCATAACAAGGATACCCTTGTGCTCTGTCCTGGCCATAAAACTCCCACAGCTTCCCTGGCAGTTGCTGTCTCTGCTCATTGCCTCCCTTTATAACTGGCACAACTGCAGCTTTGTGAGCTCAGCCACTGCATCTGAGGAGCCACATCTAACATCTTCCTCTTTTTATTGCTTTTGTGTTAACACCAGCACTCTGCTCACTCACTGAGTGCTTTACAACAGGTGATTATTCTTTGGGACCAACCTTTAAGACATCTTGTTTCCAGAGGAACTGTAGGAGCCTGGCTCCTGTGAATTCACTGTGTACCTGCTAGAGTGCCACTGCCCCTTTCACTGAAGTACTTCAAGGATGAGTTCAAGCAGCATTTGGTAAAGGGGCATTTTAGTAGGGAATTTGTGTTTGCTTGGCTTGGCTTTTGTTTTTTTCTCCAACAGACAAGGGCAGGAGAAGGCTTTAGGTGGGTGCAGCAGCTCCTGCAGAAGTTCAATGGGAGTCTGGGGAATCCTTGCCCTTGTGAGGTAACAGCTGATCCATGAGCCAGGTGATTCAGGCATCACCAAAGAGCATCACTCAGCAACTGCTTCGGCTCACTGCATTCCCACAGGAGCAAAATGCCCAACTGGGTGAAACAAGAGAAGATTGGCAGTTACAGGGTCAAGCTCCTCACCAGGGTCTTTCCTGGGCTGACACCAGCTCACCTTAGCTGAGAAGCTGGGCTTAGTCTCTTCATTTTTAGGCTTACTTAACAAAGCACTAATGGCTGCCTGTGAAAGCCCTTCAGAGAAATTGCACACCAGCAGGTACCAAACAGGTTTGAATCATCTCCCCAGCACAGAGAGACAAGCACTGCTGTGCCTGCAGCAATGCAGCTGCAATGACTTACAACAGGGGAGCCTTAGGCACCTCTAGGGTTAGGTCACATCATTTATCTGCCTGTCTACCTAGAGCAACCACATCATGTCATACAGCTGATCCTCAGTCCGCACTGGTCCTTTCCCTGACTAGGAAGTGACTTGGCAGTGTTCAGCTAGACAGAAGGCAGGGTTGGGTTGCTTGCTTCTTTAGAGCGAGAGTGCGAGCAGCCCAAGCACAGCACAGGCCAAATTCATTCTGTGAGGAAGAGATTGGTGCAGAGCATGAGTAGATTTGCAAACTCCAGCATTCCTTCACTGGCTGTTTGTGTGAGGGGCTGCTTCCCTGAGGATATGAGCACCTGGGCATCTCCTTTGGCAAGTGACATCAGAAAACAAGGCACTTCCCTCTGAGCTCGGTGCTGCACTGTGCTCAAACTCTGGTACTTGCTGGGAAAAAAAAAGAAACAAAACCAAAAAAAACCCCAGAGCCATTCGAGGATGATGTTCCTGTGCATGCCCCAGAGACACCACAGCCAAGCAGTGATCCTGACATTAGGCCTGCATCAGTTAATTAAAACATAATCATTTTTTACAGCTCCCCTTCCGTTTGTCTCCATTCAGGCAAATATGCTGAAATGACAAAACAGCAGCCAGAAGGATTGCTTTAACCAGGAGCCAGGGTATGAATGCAGCACATTTCCTGCATGAAAACCTGACATTTGTAGGGAAATGACCTATTTTCTTGAGCTGCCAGCTACAGATCACAGCCAGCTTCGCTGTAAGGCTTCTGCAGGAGAGGCTGGGAAGCACTTTGCCATCAGGTGCTTATTTCCTCCAGGTGACCTAACCAGGCAAAGCTTAATCAAGATCCTCAAAAGAAGGAGAGTTAGATAATGGTTGGACTTGGTGGTCCCAAAGGTCTTTTCCAGCCAAAATGATTCTTATGTAGTATTTCACTCAGTGTCAAATATTTGAAGCCACTGGGTGTCTGTTTTGATCTCTGTGATTATTCCTTGCTTGTTTGTCTTCTGCCTTGAAGGAAGCAAAGGGACTCAGGGAGGAATAATCCATTCACCCCCTTTTCTTTTCTGATCACGTTACAGTTTGCAGAGGATGGCAGACTGGCAGCCTGACAGCTCCACACTGCTCTAATAACCACAGAAACAGAGTCTTGCTCCATGCTGGAAGCAAAAGGATGCTTCCCTGCAGTGGCACCAACCCCGGGTATGTCATGCCTGTCCCTGCATGCAGACAGAGAGGGACTCTGCCACACAGGATCCAAAACCACCATGAGGTCCACCTTACCACAAAATCATAGAATGGTAAGGTTGGAAGGGACCTCAAGGGTCACCAAGTTCCAACCCCCTGCCATAGGGAGGGGCACCTCCCACTAGCACAGCTCACTCAAGGCCTCCTCCAACCTGACCATGACTTACATCCGCTCTGGCACTGCCTGTGCGGGAATTCAGCGATGGGCAATGGGTCAGGGGAGGCAGCTGAGGGGATGTTGATGGAGATCATTGCTGTGCATTTGTGGGCATGCATTCTCCTTTGAACTCAGCATATTTCACTGCCTTATTCCAGGGACTCAGCTGCTTTCAGCTCAAGGCAAAGGCAGAATTCAGGAGGACCGAGTAGCAGCACAAAAAGCAGACCCAGCAACCTCATCAAGGTCTCCTCGATAGGAAGGGGCCCTACTGATAGAATACATAACTACTAAGGCATTTTTAGGCTCACTTTTATTACAAAATTACAATTTTACTCAAGAGTTGCACAACTACAAGATCGTTATGTCAGTGCTTCATGAAACACTCTGAGCTGATTCAACCCCACGGCAGTCAAGTGCAAAATTCACCCTGATATGAATGGATTCCCAGCTGAGAACTTCTTTGAGCTTATCAGGAATTAAGGTTTCGCTTGTTCTGAAGATGAAGTGAAATTGTATCCAATCAAGGGTAACACAAAAGACACGTCCTGAACAACCACACACTCACTGAGTTAAGAGTCTTGATTTACAGCCTAGCATCCTAACCCTACATGGAAATCCATACATCACTGAGTCAACGTAATCAGACTTCAGACAGCTTACTCGAGAGCAGGAAACTCCTCAGGTTTTCCTCTGTTCAGTAGCAGTAGAGTTAGCTGAGACATTAACAGCAATCAGAATAATTACCAGTGCTGCTTTCACCATCCAAACTCTGCAAGCACAACAGAGCTTTCCAAAGCACCAACAGTCAACAGCCTCCTTCCTTTGCCTTTCAAACCAGCCCTGAGTCATTCTGGCCACCGCTTTTGTTTCACAAATGAAGAACAGCTGTGGAGCAGCAAATGATTTACTGCCAGTCCTCTGGAATAGTCAAGACCTTCCAGGCTTGTGTTGAACCACTAAGCAACACTCATTTCTACACAGGGAAGATAGCTTAAGACATCTGTGGCGACGTGAGATTAATGGAAGCAGCTTTTTGAGGGGGCGTGGAAGGGAAGGGGGCGTTAAAGAAAAGGACACAGGGTGGAAGTGTGGTTTGCCATAGTTGCATGAACATTTATATAGAGAAATATAAATTTCTATAAATGTATAGATATCTCTAGATACACATATTATACATGGTAGGCATGTACATACATACATATATACAGAGTGCTCTGTACACATACACAGAGTTGTATATACAGATATAGAAATATATATACACACAAACGCACGCACGGCTCCCTTCCCTTCAGCTAGCTGCAGACACAAATTCTCCCTGCCCCCACAGAGCCAAGATAATCTGAGTGGCCTCTGCTGAACTCCCCACGGTTGCCTTCCCATCCTGAATTAAATATAATACTCGTTTTTCTGCCATTCTGCTTCCTGAGGAACTTGGCAACTCTTCTGAATGACTTCAGAAGCAGCAATTCCTCCTCCATTGCCTCCACTAACCTATTCTAGGACACGCAATATGCTGCTAAGATGAAGTGTCCAAAATGCTAATGTGTCTGAGAAGTGCCTCCACTGACCTATATTGAGCATGTAGGTCTGCAGGTAGCCATTTTTAGCTCCCTTTTTTTTTTAGCTGGTTTGTTGTTTGTTTTTTTTTCACCACCTAAAGGCCCATACTTTCAGGAGCAGTTTGAAGCAGGCCATACACCTGCATCTCCCAGAACTTCCCAAAAATCAACACCTCTGCTTGAGCCTGTTAGCATCTAGCTGCATACACACACAAGGATACACACAGTGGGAATGTATAGACCCTGCACACTCCCATTGCATACATCAGCCACCCTGCTCCAGCAGTTACAATGCAGAGGCAGTTACTGCTGCTTCCAGTCAATAGCCACTGATTTGGGGTTGTTGCAAACGGAACATCTCTGCTTCATCCCTGGTGCATACCTGTTAGAGATCCATCTGATCAGTGTTTTGTGCTCTGAAGGCTTTAACAGACTTTGGCAGGCTTGCAGGGGCTGGCAAAGCACAAGGCCTGTAATACCACCACGGCTAAGCTCGGGAGGCTGCTTACACAGCTGAGTTACAGGTAGGCAATCCAGTCGGTACCTCTTACAGAATGGAGTCTCGAGGTGCAAAACACCACTCTACAGAAAAACCCAACAAAGACAACCACATTGTCAAACCCACCCTGTCAGTGTGCAAACCAAGGTGTTCATTTGTCAGACAAATTAAGATCTGTGCATGCAGACAGGGAAAAGCAATGCTGAGGACGGCAACGATCTGGGCAGCTTGGCCCAAACGCTGGAGAACTGGGGTTCTGTGAGATGGGTGTTCACCTGATCTTAAAAGAGAGCTCTCAACAACTGCATATTATCGCTCTAACCCAGTGAGATGTTTGTCTTTCAGGTGCCACTTGCATTGTTACCCTTGGCACAGTGCCCACTTGTCACAACACAACCCATCTCCCAGCGATGCCAATGTCACTGCTTCCACCAGCATCACCTGCCGTAGCATTGTGGCCCCTCATGGCTCCCAGGAGGGATCTCTATCTTCATATGTAGACTATATACATGAAACACATCCACATTTCCTTTACTGGTTTAAAGCTGAAGGGGCAAATTAACTGGTGGGGTGGAACAATGAGTGACTCTTTGCCTCAATCAGTGCCTTGGCTTATTCCCAGCGAGGGCTGCAGAATGAGGAGCTGGTAGCTAGGACCTGCCCATTCTTTGGAGCAAACATTAACATAAACTGAGTCTAAAAAAAATGTCTTTACTTGCCATATTTTCTCTGCTTGCCAATACTATCCACATTCCAAAGCAGCCAGGTTTTGGGGTCACTGCAAGAAAACATAACAGAAGTGATGCCACAGGAAAGGACACTCTGTGATTCACAAGAGTTCAGAAGCTCTAGACCTTGGCCAGCAGTGCTCCACTGCAGGCTGCCCAGATGTGTCCTTGCAGGGCAGCTCCACAGCACCACAGAAACTCTGCATGAGTTTGCTAAAGCACACAGAGGCAAACTTTAAATCACCCAGCACCCATTACCAACATCCCCGTTTTTTAAAGCTCACTTTTCCCCAAAATACCACAATAGGCACTTTCTAAGTGTAGGGCACTCCCTCATTCCCTGTACACACAGGACCTGTATGTCCACAGGTACCTGACTGCCCAGGGTGCAGCAGATTAGCTGCCCACATCTGACCCTCTAACCTCACTAATGTGAATGTATTACATCTTCGAGTCCTGGGCACTCTTGGGAAGGAGAGGACACAGCAGAGTGAACACAACTGCAACTCTAAGGCTGAGCAGCAATTCCTACCCTCTTTTGAGCCCAGCTCCTTCTTTCTCCAAAGAAAGGAAATCAATTAAATTTGAAAGCTCTATTAAAAAAGTATTGTGCAGTGAGAGTGTTCACACTGCAGTGTTTCCCTGGCTTCAGTCATACTCTGAATAAAGCCGAACCAAACAATCATGGAACTAAAAAAAAAACCCCAAACCCCAAAAATAACCCCAAGCAAACAAATAAAAGAAAGAATTAGCCTTGATTTGCAAAGCCAAAACCTCCAGAGTTCAGCAACACCCTTTGGTTCAAGGATTATACAGATAATGGATATCATACAAATATACACACAGAGAGACCAAGCACAAAGCCAGAGTTTTGGGTAGCTTTCCAGAAGACTCCTCTCAGCTTAGGGCAGTTACTGTTGTGATAGATTGACTTTGTTTCCAACAAGTATGCTAGATATTAACAAACACATTCCTGCAGTTCTTTAACCTGCAAACCCTGTCTGCTGTCTCCAGAAAAGCAAAGCACAGCTGAGGAAAGCGAGAAAAAAAGCCACCACATTTCCCCATAATCAGTACATTAAAGCCACTTTAACACTTGGGGAGTCATTCACTTCAGATGAGATGGTCCCTGTAGGATAAAGACTTCCAAATCTTCCTTCCATTTGTTTGTTTTAGAGTTACATGTTCCCCCACTGGCAATAGTGCCAGGTCCCACCAGCAGCAGAAGGGATGGCAGTGCCAGCAGCAGCAACAGCAGCAGGTCTCAGCTCTATGCCAGAGCAACAGTGATTTATTACAGTTCAGGAATTCCTGCTTCAAATTATTCAAGCTCTACTGCAGAAATCTGCACTACCACCGAGAACCTCCCTCACTGGCACACTGCTAGGACCACGTGCCAAATTGCCATGCCACAAGCCACACGGCTGGAATATTCCTCCACAGTGAGTGGTATTTCACAGGATCACAGAATGGGCTGGGTTGGAAGGGACCCCCAAAAGTCAGCTAGTCCAAACCTCTCTGCAGTCAGCAGGGACATCCTCAACTAGATCAGGTTGCCCAGAGCCCTGTCCGGCCTCACCTTGAGTATCTCCAGGGTTGGGGCCTCAATCACCTTCCCAGGCAACCTGTTTCAGTTTGTTTGAGTTCCCAAATACAGAGATTCAACCCTTGAGTAAGCTAAAATAGTTCTTCACAGTTCCTAGAATATAGAGGATATTCTGCAGGGAGCTAGGGAATTTTAGTAGAAAAACAAAGGTGTTAGAAAAAGACAATGGACCTTAAGGGTTCAATGCATGCCACAGTTACTCATATTGTGCTATACCCTCTGTTATTATCTGTTCTTTTTAAGGCACCCAACCGCTTGATATTGCATATACACACATCTTCACGATGTCTGAAGGAGATTAGCACGCTTAACGTTCAGAAGCATCAAGGCTGATGCAACTTCCACTCCAAAGAGACTACTCAGTAAGGCTGTGGGACAAGGAATTCCTGCAGCAACACTGGTGGCTCTCTTCCTCCCAGCCTTCTCCTGTCATCCTCCCACAAAAATGAGCCGTCTGACACCGTTCTGCAAATCACAATATCGACTGATTTCACAGAGAAAATGCCACACAGGGGAGTGTTTCCAAACACTTTCACAGCGATCAAAGAGAACCTACCAGTTCTACCCCAGTAGCTAGGTGTAGTAAATGCTTTCATCTCCTAACACCTCAAGCAGCCTAACCTCCAATGAAAAGAGAAGCAGGAAACTGTGAGGATAAAGCGAAAGACATTTAGAAAGGATTCTGTAAAGCCCAACCTTCGGTGCCTGTTAATTGTGCTTGGCTTTTCTTTAAAAGTTAGTGCTAATAAAGCATCCCCAAACAATTCCAATATTAATAATCTTGTTGGTTACCTAGGACATTAGGTCTCAACTCTGCTGCCAATTTCCACATGCTTTGAACCAGCCAAGACTCATATTTGCCTTTATGCAAATGCTCTTGTCCTAAGATTAAAAAGTGCCAAAGATCTTTTGGTTAATTTCTGAATGAAGTTGATCATAAAAATTGCTAAACTGACAGCAAAACCACCTTCTCTCTAGTGCTGCTCATTTTGCTCTGGAATAGCTGCATGGAGTCTCAAAATACTTGAATGCATTTAACCTATCTTGCAATTTTCTGAGGTCAGACTTTTCATTCAAGTCCATTGCCTTAGCTGAGCAGTGAGGTGATAATTTCACCACCGCTGTCGAGGAAGCAGAACGAGGCTCAGGAAGCAGAACGAGGCTTACACAAGGGTCTGCTCCAAGCACATTTCCACTTCTTCCACGAGGTGGAATAGGCTTTGAATTGGGGGGTAGCTACACTTTGCTCAAATAACACAGAGTGGGGGACAAGATGCATCTCCACTCACATCAGCACGACAAGGCTTTAAAAATCAGCATCATTTTGCCTCTTCGTGCTAGCATAAAGAAGTTGTGAAACTGTGTATTGGGAGAACTCATTCTGGTTTTCCCCCACGGAAAGAGCTGTGCTGTACTGCCTAACCCAGCCAGAAAGTCCCTGCCAAACACAGTTATCAAGAACTCAGATTTCAGATCACGTCTTGGGAAAACGCTGAAATAATGACAAGGGAATGCTCAGCAGCCTGCTCCCTGAGCAGACACCACTGCAGGCTGTGAAAGCACGTGCCTTTGGATCAAGTGCAGCTCAGGAGCCAGCTCAACAGCCAGCTCACACCTGAGTGCCTCTGGAGCGCTGCCAGAAGTCATGCCCCTGGGGTGTGTAACGTAGCTAAGCAATGAACTTCCAAACTGAAGGCCAAACTCTACCCGCTCATTCCACGTGCCCTCCTCTCACACCTGAAGCCAGTTCAGCATGTCTCGTGTGAACTGCTCACCCAGAGGAGCAGCAGCACAATGCTCAGGAGCTGCTGCTTGCTCCTTAGTGCTTCAGAAACGCAGGGCATTGCACAGGGACATTTTGTAGAGACCTTTCATGTCGCTGTCTGAGTTTACAGCAGAGAGCACGAGTTGACCATACCTCTGTATTTCTAGCTTAAAACTGGATCAGCTGTGATGTCATCACACACACAGAAGAAATCCCCAACAAACCAACAAAACCAACCAAGCAAACAAAAAAAAACCAACAACCAACAAACAAACAAAGAAAAAAATGACATAAAAGGCAGTTTTGCCTGGTAAGGTCTCTGACAAGAGTTACTGCAGCTCAACTGCTGTGAACTGAACCTCATAATGAATGATCTGTCTGCAATATTGCCCTGACTAGCCCAGCACGGGTCCTGGCCTGCTGTGGCCAGAGTTCAGAAGCCAGAATATTCTTCATGCCATTTAAAAAAAACTAAAAAAAATTAACATCTTTATCTCACTATTGACACAGCCAAGAGATCCAGGAAGCAACTTCCAAGCCTCAAACAAATCCTTTAACCCAGGATGAATATGATGATGACAACAACGACAATACCCAGGCAACAGGAAAGAGCACGGATAATCGAGCACCATTATTATCCTTTCTGTCAGCTCAGACTGGGACTTACCTGGCCTTTCTTTTTCTTTTCCACCTGTAGGAAGAATTTCAACATATACTCAATGTATTTCAATATAGATTCAACATATTTCAACATATTCTGAGAGTGAATAAACCAAACAAAGGATTAAAGATTTGCTGCCGGCTTCTGAGCACCACCGCAAGCTGAGCTGCTGAAGCAAACACCAGGTACTTGCTGTACAACAATGATGGAAGCTACAAAAATATTTATTTCAAATAGTATCCCGTCAAACACCTCTAGATTTAAAAGGAGATCACTTGACTTTATTTCATTCCTTCCCAATACCACGAACGCTACCAATAATGCTGCTGATAATGACAGAATTATCATCATTAATGTTCCCTTTAATTAGGAACAACCCAAGTTGAAGCGCATAAAGAGTCACCTGCCACAGATCAGAGAGGATGGACCCACTCTTGTTTCCCGCAGTGGAAAGCAATGCTGCCACCCACTCAGCCTCAGCTCAACACAGGGAAAGAGCAAAACAGAAGCCATCGTAACACACATTAGATAGCACAGTTAAATATTGTCACCACTTCCAGAGCAAATCATCCCCAAACGATTCCAGCACCCGAGGAAAAGGAAGCTTCCTACACAAGGGAAGGAAAATAACGTAAGCTCTTGTAATACAAAATTCCATTCTCACAGCACAAATTTATTTCCACCGAATAAAGAGATCTCCTCACCCTTCATGGGTGAGAGTGCTGCTTGGCATCACATTGAGATTCTCTTGCCTTGCTGCTGTCTAATTAAAATATCAATATTATTTGCAACTGGCTTTGCTATATTTGGGTACAAGCGTGAACACTTGGGGGTTCAGTGACATTGCCACATGTGTACAGCACCACTGTCACTAGGGGTTGGACTTTACCCTGGCTTGTACAGCTGTGAACATCACTTGCGTGTAGTCTTATCAATGCAGTTATTGTAGTTATCCTAAGAAGGATCTGGCCTTTGCACTTCAATATTTATTACTTTTAACACGTGCATGCTCTTCTACTAGCCATTGAAAAAAACAAAAAAAGAAAAACAAACAAACAAAAAACAACAACCAAACAACAACAAATGGAGAAATCCCAGCGAATCAGTGCTGAAGGCAGCAGATAAAACATCATCAGCTCAGCAGAGGAATCTGAGAGCTCTGAATGTGCAATATTGGTACTGATAACGTGGAGCTGCCTTTCCAGGCATTTGAAGCCACCTTCCATCTCAGAACGCACACCAAGGCTGAGGAAATGACTTCTGCCACACCCAGATGCCTCTCCAAGACAGACTGACAAAACGAGTCTGCAACCAGCCTGCTCCCCGGAGCTATGAATAGCTACACTTGGGGTGAAAACAGCTATTCCTGGATTTCTCTCCATTCAAATGCATTGTGCTAGGTGGACCCGAGCTGCTCCCCAGAAGGAAGGAAGGACAGCTGGGGCCGAGGTGACACCACGCTGTGTGCTGCAGCAGCCTCTGCCCCGCCGCAGAAATGAGCAGAGACCCTTAGGGCCCTAACAAGCACCACCTTGGGAAAACATCTTCTGAACACAGTGGGGAGAACACCGCAACATCGCCGCTACCCGCCTGGCTCAATCGCCGTCACCACCGTTCCCTTAAGACAATTAATATTTATAGATATTTCTGTATAAAACTCTGTATTTGAAGGTCTTTAGGGCAGT